>JASDQU010307286.1:56309-90024 GCA_032191745.1 Picea mariana
TTGGATTTTGAACATATTTTTTTAAATGTGTTTTTGTAATCATTAAAAAATATATATTTGTAAAGATTTTATCTTTTCTATTTTTTTTTTTTTTAATGTAAATTTAAGAAAAAAAAGAAGTTAGTAAATAAATTTTCGAGTGACCATTTAGGATCTAATTTTGGGTTTTTTATTCGTGTAGGAATTTGTTGTCAAGACCACAATTTGAATTAGGTGTAATTTTAGCGTTTAGAAAATACATTTTTCTTTAGGTAGCGTCATGTGTTTATTTAGGTGTTGATTTTAAGGTTTTTCAAAACAACTATTTTATGCTTTAAGGCCATGCTTAAAAAAAATTGTAATTTTGACCCAGTCGGAAAAAATGGTGCTATCGTTAGCACCACGTTTTGATTTGGAGGTTGATTTTAGAGTTTTTTTTAGCAACCATTTTATCCTTTAAGCTCATGCTTGAAAAAAATTGTAATTTTAACCCGATTACAAAAAATGGTGCTACTGGTAGCACCACTTTTTGATTTGGGGGTTGATTTTAAAGTTTGTTTGAGAAGCCATTTAATCCTTTAAGCCCATGCTTGAAAAAAGTTGTAATTTTGACCCGGTTACAAAAAATGGTGCTACAGGTAGCACCATTTTTTGATTTGGGGATTGATTTTCATGTTTTTTATGCAAAAATATAGGTTTTAAGGACCAGAGTTCTCGTTTTGAGGTCACAATTCTCATTAAGTTGGTAACTATGTTGGTGACAAGGGTTCCCGAGGAGACATGAGGCCCCGACGGTCAAATTGTATGTATCGGAAGTTTTGAATGCAAAATGTGTAACACGAAAGAGGAGATGATGTGGAAGTCCGGAAGTCAATTTGTATATCGCGGAAGTCGAGGTGTTGTTTGCAGGTCAAGGAACACTGGAAGTGCAGTCCGCCTGTCCGAGAACCCGCAGGCAAAAAAGTCGGTAAGCATGGAATAGGGAAACAATCGGTGGGAATCGTTTCGCTAATATATTGATATTTGTAATAGATATCCCATTACATGGCAGGATATTTTCTGCAAGTTTTTGGACAAGTTGTGTAGGGACAGTTAGTATGACTATCTCCTAGAGGCATGGTGAGTTGTTAGCATTAAACCTCAGTTATTGCATACTTGGAAAGAAGTGTGAAGGTGGCGGGCACAGGAAACAACGATTAGGAATTGGAGATTTCATGAACCTGCCAACCCGACGATCCGCGAAAGAGATTCCAAGAAATGGCCAAGTATGGAAAGCGAACGCACGGGCTTCAAAATGGAGTGACAATAGTTCCCCAGGAGACGTGAGAACTCGAAGGTCAAATTGCAGGTCTTGGAACTTTTGAGTGAAAATTGTGTATCACGGAAGAGGGTATGATGTGGGAGTCTGGCAGTAAATTTGTATATGGCAGAAGTCCGGGTGTTGTTTACAGGTCACGGAACAATGTAAGTGCAATCTAGAGACCGCATGCTGGAGAATCCACGATCTGAAAAGTGGCTAGGTATGGAATGGGAAGCTGTCGGTCGTAGTTGCGATATAAAAGCACGAATGCAAATGTGAACCCGTGAGTCCGTCAACCTGCGCAGCTAGACATTTTCGGAAAAACGACTAAGTAACTAGAAAGAGAAAGTAGAGGGGAAAAGGAAATGAGAATTTGGTTAAGTATAGAAGAGGGAAAAGAAGGGCTAATATATTCAAATCTATAATAGATATTTCATTTCCTGGCAAGATCTTTTATGTATGTTTCTGGAGAAGTTGGATACTTATTGCATATACTTGGAAAGAAGTCTGAAGGTGGCGGGCACAGGAAACGACGACTAGGAATTGAAAATTTATTGAACCTGCCAACACGACGATCCGCGAAAGAGATTCCAAGAAATGGCCAAGTGTGGAAAGCAGTCAGATGGGCTTCAAAATAGGGTGACAAGGGTTCCCGAGGAGACGTGAGGCCTCGGCGGTCAAATTGTATGTATCGGAACATTTGAGTGCAAAATGTGTAACATGAAAGAGGGGATGATGTGGGAGTCCAGAAGTAAATTTGCATAGCGCAGAAGCCGGAGTGTTGTTTGCAGGTCACGAAACAATGGAAGTGCAATTTAGAGACCGCTTGGCAGGAACCCGCGATCGAAAAATTGGCTAGGTATGGAAAGGGGAAGCGCTTGGTCGGAATCACGATATAAAAGCATGAATAAAAATGTGAACCCATGAATCCGCCAACCCACGCAGCAAGACATTTTCAGAAAACACGACTAATTAACCAGAAAGAAACTACAAGGGAAAAAGAAAGGGGAATTTGGTTAAGTATAGAAGAGGGAAAAGAAGGGAATAAAAGAGTGGGAAAATAGAAAAAACGGAGGGCAATTTTCGTAAACGGGAATTGGTCTCAAACAAGCCTCATTGTTGCAAAACCATCATTTTCTAGTCCAATATTTTATCCACTTACTCATTTTTTATTATGCTTGTACCATTAAAAAGGGTGTGAGCAAATGCTTTGTTGAAGATTAGTTTTTATTGCAACTTGTGAGAGTAATTGTGTTCTTGATACATTCTTCCATGACTTTGACATATTAACTTAAGTATTAAACTTCTTGCATGATGGGTTGTTAGCATTAAAGCTTAATAATTGCATGTCTGGAAACAATGATGATGATCTTGAATTTTAATATTGTAGTTGATTTCATAGTCTCATTTGACTACAACCACCTAAGATCAGTTTTTTTTTTTATTCGCAAACAAGAAATTTGGTAATTTCATTAATAAAGTAAAAAGTGTTCAAATAGAGGCCAGGAGATGGACAACTAATAAAATGTTCCCTTTTGGAGTAAAGGAATCAAGGAAGCGAAAGGGAAATAAGAAATCGTTTGCTTAGCAAGGCTGAGATGAAAATGAAATTTCTAGGGCAGGGCCCCGACTGCCGCATCATGATTTAGTCTTGCTATGTTCTATCTGCATTACGAATAGAATTGAATGTTGGTTTGAAACTGTCTGAAATTCATTTTTGTTTCGATAGAAGCCTGATGGGATCGACACAATGCATTTTCATATAATTGTTAAATGATCCATATTAGATCAAATTACTTGAGCCAATACAATATTCAAGAACTACGAGACTATCGAACCATGCTAATGAGAAGAGGTGTTAAATTCAACAAAGAAGCAGCAACCAAGATTCCAAGACAAAATTTTTAATAGTAAATCCATAATAAAAAAAAAATATTGGGCAGTGTATATCTATCCATAGAAATTGGACCGAGTTCCTTGCACCAAAACATTGAACATATTTGTCATAAACACAGGTACAAGATCTACAAACAAAAAAAAAGCATGCACACAATTATGTGTTGTTCCTCTAGTGGGACAACACACAGGAGCCATCGAGATGCTCTTCAACATGCATACAAAACTCATTACCATGCTTTTTTTTAGGAAGTCCTTGCAGTCTTCTCCTCGGAAGGTCAATGTTCGTTGCTGCAATCTCAATATCTTGAGGAAGACCTGAGGCAACAAAGAAACAAGAGAGTTGTTCTGCAGTGGAATAATTCATTGGCTTGAAGCAGGTGAACAACACTCATGCTCCTGACGCTGGCGACCTGAAGACATTGCAAGGCACTACTCAATTGTACAAATAACAGGGAAAAGGCCCCGACGAGAGAGTTTCCAATCCGTGGCTACCACTGGGAAGAGCACGACAACCCGCAGCATCGCTCCAATGGAGCACCCCAGCAAGAAAGAAACCCAGAATTTTTCAAACGTGGGAGGACATAAGAACCCATCATCGCATTAAAATTGATAGTTCTCACAAGCTTCTCACGAGAAAGAAGACGAAAAATGTTGCAGGGCAAGGGGAAGAGCCCGAAACTGAAAGTTAAGACACACCAAGAGACCACCTCATCACAGTCGAAGACTTCAGGGACACAGGCTGCACAAGCAATTCCAAAGGCCCAAATTAGTCCATTCTAGGCGGAAGGAGATGAGTAGTAGGAATATGCCTTGCACCAGTGGGAGTTCTGGTCCTCATCCCTTAAGATGTTAATTGTATATCCAGATAACATGAGAGTGGTCCCGCAATTGAATAATTATTTGGCTTGAAATATATCTCTGGGAGCATCAAAAAACCATTTCCTTACAGTGAAAGACTTTCGCCCAGAACGGACTAATTTGGACCTCTGGAATTCCTACTCTCGAGCTGCAAAGCGGCTATTGCATTCAACGTCGATTTATTTTCTGAAACCCCTTCTTTTGGTCTTGTCAGGGCTGCCATTGTCGAGACGGGAAGTGCCCTTATTATGGTTGATTTCAATTTGGGCGCAGGAGTGGGAACAGCATCTACATTGCCATCATTCATTGTCATATCATCGTCCATCAGGGCATCTTCTTCCGTCTTGAAATCGACCGCATCAACCTCTGCACTAGCCATCAACGCAGACGGACAGGCTGTTTGAGCATGCGAGGTTGTCTTGGAATTATTTGGCTTGAAATATATCTCTCGGTGCACCAAGGGACCATCTCCTTTTTTGCTCCTAGGTGGAGGGAGATTAGTAAGAATATGCCCTAGAGTACTGGAACCTCTAGTCATCATGCCCGAAGGTGTTTACTGTATCTGGAAAAAACTGTTGTCGAACTCCTGCCATAAGTTAACGAGAATTTTCGTTTGCTCCAAATGATGTTTGAAATGAAAATTCGGAAGGGATAATATAACCCTCTGCAAATCTTGGTTTAATGCATATCAATGGAAGATCTCCTTGAGCCTTTCGTTGATCAATGGCAATCTCCACGGTTCATGCGTAATGAATTGTTACCATTAAAGCTTACTAATTGCATATTTAGAAAAAAGTGTGAAGGTGGCGATGGCGGTGGCGGTGACGGGGAAGAGCGATTAAGGATTATAGATTTCGTAAAGGCGCGAACCGAACGACGCACGAAAGAGATTGCATGATGCTTGAAATGAACACTTGGAAAGGATCACACAACCCTCCGCAAATCTTGGTTTAATTTGTATTAATGACAAACCTTCTCCAGCCTTTCAAACATTAATGACAATCTTAAGGGTTCCTGCCAATGAGCTATTAGCATTAAAGCTTAATAATTGCATATCTAGAAAGAAGTGCGAAGGTGGTAGGGATGGCAAAGAGCGATTAAGCATTGCACATTTCGTCGACCCGCCAATCCGCGAAAGAGATTCCAAGAAATGGCCAAGTATGGAAAGCGGTCGATCGGGCTTCAAAATAGGGTCACAAGTTATACTCAGGAGACGTGAGGGGTCGATGGTCAAATTGTATGTCTCCGAACTTTTGACTGCAAAATGTGTAACACGGAACATGGCACAATGACAAATTTCGGCGGTCAATTTGTATATCGCAGAATTTCAGGTGTTGTTTGTAGGTAGTGGAACAATGGAAGCCCAATGTTGAGCAAGCCTGGCCAGGAACCGGCGATGGTAATAGTGGCCATGTATGCGGTTGGTCGGACTCGTGATATAAAAGCATGAGACATACTCGGAACAAGGAATATTGACGGGCTTGAAAACATGGCCACAAGTTCTACTCAGGAGACGTGAGGGCCCGATGGTCAAATTATATGTATCCTAACTTTTGATTGCAAAATGTGTAATACGAAATAGGGGACAATGACCGACTTCGACAGTCAATTTGTATATTGCGGAACTTTGGGTGTTGTATATAAAAGCATGAGACATTCGAAAAAACGAATAAGTAACCAAAAAGGAAAAGTAAACGAGAAAAAGAAAGGGGAATTTGGTTGCCAATTTGTAGATCAGGGAAGTACGAGTGTTGTTTGCAGGCGGAGGAACAATGGAAACGCAATGTTGAGCTCGCATGCCCGGGAACTCGCGATCCAAAAATTTTGTTAAATATGAAACGGGGAAGCGATTGGTCGAACTCGTGATATAAAAGTATCAGTGGAAATCTGAAGACGTGAATCTGCCAACCCCCGCACCTAGACATTTCCTGAAAAACGACTAAGTAACCAGAAAGGGAAAGCAGAGGGCAAAAAGAAAGGGGATGACAATTTTCGGAAGCAGGAATTGGTGTAAGAAAGCTCCATTGATGGTCTTAATAGTAACTATGAAGTGCATTAAACAAGTGAATAGAGAAAGTGAGCCATGCTTATAGTTTTCAGGATGTGTTTGTATAAGAGAAGCATCGAAAAGCCACAAGAAAATCAATTTTGGGATGTTTAAGTAAAATTATTGTACTGTCAACTTCATCGTAAGTATAACAACGATGAATTTGAATTATAAGACAAATTTGAATTTTAATGTTTTGTGGTTGATATGATAGTTCCATTGGACTTCACATAGTATATATCATTTTATTTCAAAATATTCCTGGAGATGAATTTTGCTAAATTCATCGATCAAGGAAAAATGTTAAAACGAGCCACATACTACATTTGCGTCAAAGAGCTTATATTAAAAGGCAAAGAAGTTCCTGTATATTCTTTAAGATCATAGAAAAACCGCCAAGATCCTGAATGTATCATTAATTTTCCAGAACGAAGCATACAACCAAGAGCCAAGTAAACACCAAATGTATTGAAAGTCGAGGCACAAGGCAACGCATGAACACAAAAGGCGCCAAGTGAGATCCCACAAGGGTCCATAAAGCAGTACGCATCGACCTATGCATCAAACAATTTGATATATAAAAAAAAAAACACGTGGCATTGGTTTTCTCTTACATCTGGTATATGTTCCCATGAGAAAATAATCGAGGCCATGAGATATGAACAAAAGTATGCCAAACACAAAACATCACAAAACCAACGGAGCTTCGCCATTGTATCCCAGCGATAACCAAACCCCCAAATGGGGAAGATATTTTACCATGAAGCAAGATCACTATGGACATTTACTTCTGATAGTGCCATGTTCTATCACTACCAGTTTTAACAATACCAAATTTCCAATATTATTGGAAATGTATGATGGTTCTACCCAGAGGAGCAAGCCATTTCGACAGTTCAAAGGATGAACCTAAGTTATTCACAGTTGGATACTTTGTATGGGGTTTGACCTCATGCTTTCCATTTCTAGACTGAACAATCTTATGCACTTGTACATCAGCAATAAATGCACATGCCTGTATGAATTCCAATGCCCGAACTCCCCAATCTCTATAGCGAGTTCTGAAGATTTCAAGCTCATGCTTCAATCCATGTTGAGCCCTTTTTTTCAATTAGGGCATCGAGAAAATGCAGATATCATACCATAAATGTATAGTTGGATATCATCTTCTTTTTTATTTGGGTACCCAAAAAATGCAGAAATCCTGCCATGGCTATATAGTTGGAAAACATTTTTCCAATTTGGGCACCCAAAAAGGTGCAGACTCCTCCAACAAATCTACAGCTAGCCACCATTTTTTTTTCATTTGGACACTCAAACAAATATGCAAAATTCTCACTGGGAGATTTGTAGTTAGATTCTCCTTGTTTTTTCAAGTGCACAAAAAGAGAATCTCTGGAAAGAAAATTTTACAGCCATAGATGTGAACTCTGAAGAAATCGAGTCCGACAAACATTCATTTGGGTATTGAAGAAAAATTACAGACACACATGAAATTTCTTTGTTTCCTACCAAAGCTTGATATGAATTTTATTTTATTTTTTTCAACCGATATGCAGTATTGCATTGTCCCCATTTAAGGTAAATTTGCTATGTATCTGAAAGTCTCACAGCATGTAGACATTGTTTGTCTTTTTCTGTAGGTATACTTCATATGGAAATTTTGCTAACCTAGAAAGCACATTTTGTAACAGAGGTTGTCTAATTGTACAATGTACGATTGTGCTGCCCACGGTTCGGATGGCAGCATCGAGGCAATGTCTATATATGTAAGGGCATTTTTTACTACATCATAGACAATCAATTATATCATCATTTATGAAAGCAGAAGTAGAAGCAGGAGAGTTGCATTTGACACATACAGGCTCGAAGGGGGTCGAGTACACATTCGCTGCAACCAAAACACCCTCAACCTAGGCACGTGAGCATAGCAATTAATATATTGAACAATATAATATACAACTGCACAACAAAAAAAGAAAAACTACAGAAAATTGGTGAAGGCAATTTGTATGAGAAAAATTAGGATGAAATTGTAGATGTATACGCACAACAGTTGTAGAGCTAGTTAGTTTCTTGAGATCTTGTACTATGTTTGTTCGCAATTCTATTACAAATGTTGCTTGGGTTGTGCTAAAGATTCTTTATTTAACATCTATTTTCTTTGTTATATTTTTGAAGAGCATAAGTGGAAATCGCCCTTTATGCAATTGTTGTTCCATTGAGCAAAACAAATTTGAATAGGTGTTGAACAATTGCAGTTGCAACATAGAACAGTGCAATAGTTGTGTAACATAATCGAGATACATGGACATGTGAAAGTAAAGGACAAAAATGGATATGGAGAGTGGTACCATTGCCTTGTCGTTGTTTGACTCTCCATCTTTTATATGGAGAATGTGTTGCGAGCCAAGTTCTCTCGTGAGTGTGACAGTTGCACCAATGGTTTTGATTGGGTAAGTGTCGTTGCTCTATGCAAGTTGGTTGACAGTTGTGTCTGGGACGAAATGATACTTTGACCAAATAGTGGGAATTTTTTCCACAATACTTGTTTCGTTGAGCTATATAATCCGATCACAATCACCACGGTCCTATACTGTTTTGAGCAATATATTAAAATTTGTAATGAATATCCCATTACCTGGCAATATCTTTTCTACATGTTTCTGGACAAGTTGTGTGGGAATAGTCAGTGTGACTGTCATCAGGGCTTCGTTGTCTGTCATGTCAGCACGCATAACGGATCTAGTTTTGTTTTCCTTGTCCAAGTAGGTGTTATAGACGACCATTATGTCCCCGACGAACACTTGTCTAGTTCGGCGGTTGCTCAAGCTCTCTATTGATAGTATTTTGGGTGTTATAAGTTTAGACCTGGTGACATTTTTTGAGCAGGAAAAGTAATGTGAATGGTAGTCTGCATTACTTTTTTGTTTTCTTTTTTCTTGGCATAAATGTACAAGTAGACGCACAACTTGGATGAAATATGGAGACAGAGTTTTGCAACCAAACCTCTTAGTCTGCGAAACTTGCGCTATGTTCGACGTCTCACTTGCACTCATTGATACTTCTTGTGAACTGCAAAGTATGTGTTGCAGATGACATCAACATACTTACCATGGCATAGATGAATAAATAGCTGAGGATATTTGTTTGGTAAACATATGAGGAACACAATGTATGAATATTTACCTTTGGCCTTGTCGGTTTGTTGATGTTTGCGTTGATTGACTGCTCATGGCCATGTCACTAGTCCAACTGTTTCTGATGCAAGCATGTGTAGATGAACATCAGAAGGACTAAATAAACATATGCATTGTATATTGTCCATAATTGTTCTGAATGTCACATACAGGGTCGAAGGAGATGGAATACGAAATAGGGTGTCAAGGGATACTCAGGAAACATGAGGACCCGACAGTCAAATTGTATGTCTCGGATTTTTTGACTGCAAAAATGTGTAACAGGGAATAGGGCATGATGGGGGGGTACGGCGGCCAATCTGTATATCGCGGAACCTCCAAAGTTAAGGGCGCAATCTTGAACCTGCCAACCTGGGAACCTGCGATCGAAAAAGTGGCTAAGTATGGAATGAGAGAACCATTGGTCGAAGTCGTGATATAGAAGCATGAGTATAAATGTGAACCTGTGAGCCGCCAACCCATGCACCTAGAAATTTTCGGAAAAACGACTAAGCAAAGCAACCAGAAAGCGAAAGTAGACGAGAAAAACGAAGGGGAATTCGGTTAAGTATAGAAGATAGAAAAAAAAGGGATAATAGAAATTGGGAAAATTAGAAATGGGGAGGGAAATGTTTGGAAGCGGGAAGTCTCAACAAAGGCCCATTGTTTCCAAATCATCGCTTTATAGTCCCATATTATATGCACCCACCCGTTTTGTGTGTTTGATTTACTAGCACAGTTGGTATACCTTTTCGAAGTTTGTACTTCAGCCCCCTCTATTGTGGCATATAAGAATTTATCTTCCTGTCCAACCAATCTGTTTCTTTCAATGTAGCAACGCCAAACATACAGTGGACATGAAGGTAAGTTAGTATGCAGAAAGACATGTAAAAGAAAGAAATACAGTTCTATTTATTTCAATGTAGCAGCAAAGAGAATACAATTCACATGAGAATAAGTTACTATGTAGAAATATACGTAGTATCTACATACAATAAAATAGGTGCAAAGCAGTAGAACAAGTAGAACAAATATACAGACAATAAATGAAATACTAAACATTGGAATATGAAATAAGAGTAGAAGCATGCACCTTTGTAACTCATCCTCTACATTTGTGGCAAAGAGTCTATCAGCTTCTCCAACTACTCTGTTTGTTTAAATGTAGCAATGTAGAAAAATACAATGGACATGAAGGAAGTTGGTGTGCAAGAAAACATGTAAAAAAAATAAACAGAGTTCAATTTATTTCAATGTAGCGGCACAGAAAATACGAAGGACATGAAGATAAGTTATTATGTAGAAAGATACGCAATATCTACATACAATAAGTTAGGTGAACACATATACAGACAATAAATGAAATACAAAACAATGGAATATGAAATAACAGTATCAACATGTACCTTTGTATCTCCTCTTCTACATTTGCAGTAAAGATTCCTTCGTTTTCTCCAGCTATTCTATTTGTTTCAATGTGGGAACACACAAAATACAATGAACGTGAATGGAAATTGGTATGCAGGGGAGAACAAGTAATATGTACATACAGTAAATGAGAATCAATGAATAGAATAAAAGATAGTTAGAAACATGAACCTTTTCTTTTCTTCATCCATGGTTGTAATTATATAAAGTTTTTCCTGCCCAAAATATATTACAAGTCAAAAAATATTAGGAAATTGCATGGCCATAGCTGAATGATTTTGGTTTTCTGCAACAAAGTATCCAGATATGCTTTGAGACCTGGAAATATAATTTTGCAGTATTTTTGATGTACATCTCATATTTCAAGTACAAGACAAATTGTATCATGGTCACACCAGTCTGTGTAGAGGATAAAGAGGTTGTATTGTGATATGGGCACATTTCACCATATATGGTTAATAAGTGTGTTTTGCACATGTTTTATCTTAACAAAAAGACAGCGGACATTCTAATTGCACATGTAGTTGTCTAATTATTTGTTATGCCACTATTTTGTATCATGTCAACATCGAAGTATCCTAGAATGATAATGGTTTCGTCCAAATGTAAATGATGTGATGCATTTAAGAACACATTCATTATGCTAGCAATGGTGCACGTCAAACAACATAGAAATTGAATACTGCAATTTGCAATCCACGGAACACCACTCTTGCTAGCACCATCTCAGTGTCATTTTCTTCTATAAGAACATTTTGCAAAGGCATGTAGGTATGGTCAAGAGCTAGGGAAAAAATTTGGAGAAAAATTTAAGAGCAGGACAAGCAGGCACCGGACAGGCGTCAGATCTCGACTTTGCCAAACACGACAAACGATAGAACCGCAAGTCCACTTGCGGGTGCAGGACCTAAATATGACAAAGTGAAAAAAAAAAAACCAGCTCCAACTTTAGGTGCAGGACCCCAATCCTACAAAGCCAAAGAAAATAGCAAACAACAAACCAACGAGGAAGCACGAACATGCCCAACTGCAACTCCAAGACCTCAAACTCGTAAACTTAAGCCAAACAACAACAAGCAACAACCGATGAACCAACGAACAAGCAACAACCACTGAACCAGTAAACAACATATGTATCTCCAATGATTACCAAACTGCAGCGCAAGCACAAAAGGAACCCGAAACATATGACGAGCATGCCAGTAGAAATAATCAAACATTCTTACTTGCAAACTGCAAACTGTGAACAACAAAGAACGAATAGAAATGAAATTATGGCATTGAAACTTACTCTGAAACGATGAACGACAGAAGTGCAGGTCGAATTGTGGGTGCAACACCTGGACCCCGCAAAGCAAAAAAAACAACTCCAACTGCGCATGTAGGACCCCAACCCTGCAAAGTTGAAGTAAACAAAAGCAAGCAACAAGCACCAACAGGTCCAACCGCAGGTGCAAGTCCTCAACCTTGCAAAGTTGAACCAAACAACAAGCAGTAACCGACAAACCAACGAACAAGAAGCACCCACCGAACCAGTGAACAATGTATGTATCTTCAGCAATGACCAAATTGCATTCCAAGCATAGAAGAAGTATGAAACATACAATGGCTATGCAACTGGCGGTGGAAAACAATATTGTCCAAATTCACTGCAACATTGTATGGAAAAATTTGAGGAAAAATGTACTCTGAGAAGCCTATTTAGGTAAACATTTAAGGCTGTCACGTTGTTTAAGGGCCTCGCAGTATGAAAACATTTAAGTTGTCAGGCTTGTTTAAGGACCTCGCGCTATGTAAACATTTAAGTTGTCAGTCCTATTCAAGCACCTCAAAAAAAGTGGCAATGCTCTAAACCTTCAGTATGTAAACATTTCAATACAAATAGAAAGGACTAATAATAATAAAAACATTAAAAAACAGTGTCGATGCTCAGAACTTTCGGTATGTAAACATTTCAGTAAAAATGTAATAAAATTAAAAAAGAGTGTCTAAGCTCAAAACTTTGGATATCTAAACATTTACAACATTGGGAACAACGAAGCTGGTAATAAGACCTCCAATATATTCTCCAATGAGACGATGACATGTAAGGTTTTTTTTATTATATAAAAAATAATGGTTTTACTTCTATAGTTCGAACAATACAGATGATGCGAAAATTTATAGTCAAAAGACATATCAATATGAAGTCAACGAATTATCGATCGCTATAGTCCCTTTACGACTTCGGTAGGGACTAATAACAAATTAGAAGGGCCCTGGATGGGGTGATATTGCAATCCATATGACGATCAACCTGGGAAGTGTGAGCTCCAACACCTGGCGGCCCGTGCTCCAAGAGGGACAGGTGGACAGAGCCCAGTATAACTCTCCTTTCCTGGTCATTAAGATGATATTTTCCTTGTTGCGTGCAGCAACGGTCGAAGTACTGGTTTTTGGTACTGTTGAAGGGAAAGGCAGTGATAGCCCGCTTGTGCCAATAGCTCATATGGCCAACATGCAAAGGTGGGAACACAAGATTCAATTGACAGTAATGCATGTAGATGGGTTGCATTTTTATGCTTGTCGACATCTGGTTTGCTTGCCCAACACAACTCTCTTCTAGTTGGTGACGTGATTGTTCGACCCCATCTCTCGGGTTGTGGGCATTCTCTTATGCATCATGCCTTGCGTTCGAGAACAAAGGAGAGTGTGTAAGGGGTTTGGTTCTTTTAAAAGAATTGAGGTCCAACGAGAAAGTGCAACGTCCTCGGCCAATGATATGGCTAGTGAGTCTGCCAATATGGTAACCCGAGCAATCAAGCAACAAGGCAATTGAACTCCCTTCGTCGACACGCAAGATTTGAAGGAGACTCCCGACGATGCCATGATTTGGGGCTGTATGGTAGAGTGGTACGAGCTCGGGGATGAGACAACAATTGACACTGCCAAGACAATTCGGGTTCCTCTGTCACAGAACAAGCCTCTATCTAATGTCGAAGGCAATGCCCCAGTCTCCCTGGGTTCTTGTGACCCCTCCTCACATCCTCAAACTTAAGCGGTGGATAGCAATCCAGATGCAATGCCAAGGAATGTCCAGTTAACGTTTGACCACTTGAAGTTAATCTTTGAAATTCGAGGTCAACTGGCGGATCAAAAGTACAAGATGGAAATGCTTGACCAAAAGGTCAATTTGCTGTTAGGCCTCTGCTCCAACTCCTAACAGTGCCAGCAGGCCCAAGAGACGCCAAGTCGAACCGTCGTCATTATGGAATGGTCAATTCCTCTTCAGAGGCACCAAATGGACAACCCGTCAGAAGATTCGGCTTCTCATTCTGCTAAGTGACCACTCTTTGCTCAAACACTGGTCTTTTTTCTTAGTTGGATGTTCAAAACTTGTTGTGTTGTTAAAGTTTTGAAATATGTTTTGAAAAATTGTAGAACATTCTCAATTTTTAACCCCCAGAGGGCAGCTCTTTATTTTGGCTGGTCTTGGGCTTGGGTTGGTTTCCTCTGTTGGCAGCCCAAGCACAAGGAGACTATGAATGTACTCTATTTTGCAAGGACACTATGAATGTACTTTATTTTACTCTTAATGAATGTACTCTATTTTACTCTTAAAAGGTAATACAAAGTTCTAACTTTAAAATTAAAAATAAATAAATAAAACAAATTAGAAGGGAAGCGGGAATTTCACTTATATAATAACAAATAAGAAAGGATACAAGAATTTCACTTATAAAATAACAAATTAGAAGGGATGCCTCACGAACTAACATGTATGTTGTTTCAAGAAATTGTCCATAATAAACAAGTTAAATCGGTATTGGTTCAAAAAAAGAAGCCAAGTAAGGTGGGTAATCATCCTGCAAATCACCATGTGTTGTGAAAATATTCGGAAGATGATCTTCCATAAGCCTTTGTCCAGCTCTAAACCAGCTTTTGAGAGTCTGTTGGTGTCCTTATTCTGGTTCCTATACACATGTGTGAAAGTTGTGTGAGAGAACAAAGAGATGGTACGATGTATGTCCTGGGGGAGAGGTTGTAGAGTGTAGTTAAGAAGAGTAGATGTCCCATTTATGCATCAAATAATAAGTATATAGTCTCCATAGACATTTAAATGAGAAATGTTTTTTCCTTTGCCAATAAAAGAATGAGCTTTAGAGCCATGAATTCACTGAAATTGTTTGTGGCTGCCCCCAAATTTGCAGAGAAAGAGATGGAGTGGTCTTCTGAGAGAAAGAGTATCCCTCCAGCCCCACCAACTGTATGATTTCCTTGTGCTGCACCATTGAAAAAAACCCAGGGAATATTGGTAGAAATATGAGTCTCAGGGTTGCTTTTGGGGGAGTGGACCTTCTGTTGGGGAAAAGCGGAGAGAATAGACATGCAAGAAATAGCACTATGCGAGGGAGAGGGATTTCCCCCTTCAAAAAGAGAAAGGTTTCGAGCAAGCCAAATGCACCAGGCTGCAACCAGAGGCAAAGCCTTGTGTTGTTTAGAATATGGATTTTCCATCCATACTTGAATGCATCTTCAATAGTTTCACTCTCCCATCGACGGTGAGTTCCCATACTTTTGAAGCTCTGACCAAACAACTGTTGAAAAGGGGCATCTTAGAAAAAGGTGGGGAATTGATTCTAAGTGCTGCTTGCAGAGACTAAATCTACCTGAACCAATGAAATTTCGCTTTTGTATATTGTCCAATGTGGGAGCATCTTCCCCACCATGGCATTGGATTCGCCTAGACCAATGAAATTTCGTTTTTGTATATTGTCCCATGCTGGACAGTTGAGTTTCCAAAGCATCTTCCCCACCATGGCATTGGATCCGCCTGGGTTTCCAGAGCCAAAACTTGATAGCTCAATAATATAATATATTATAGAAATCCCAGTTAATATTGCCAAGAGAGTGGAAAGCTTCATATTCCTACAAAGTTGATATTTCTAACGCAAGTGGACACATGCATTCCATTCTTTATTGAATACAGTTATTGGGGAGGGGCAATTCTCTTTATTGTTGGACCTTAGTTCTCTCCACAATCCCAGTCAGTATTGCCAAGAGAGTGGAAAGCTTCATATTCCTACAAACTTGATATTTCTAATGCGAGTGGACACATGCATTCCATTCTTTACTGAATACAGTTATTGGGGAGGGGCAATTCTCTTTATTGTTGGACCTTAGTTCTCTCCACCGTTGGAAACATTCTTAGATTGTTTGATTGTAATGCCTTTCTTGAATCAAAAATATTATCTATCAAACTGTTCTGCATTATGTTTATCTTTTCGTCCCTAATAGCTATTAGTAGTTAGTTTAATGAAGTCTACAAATAATACAATGCAGGTTGTTGCAACCGTACATGCTTTACCAGTTGAAGCTGCATTTTTTGTGATGGAGTTGTCTAATATATGCCATTGCACATCGTTCTCTCATTCATCTAGTCACCATGTAGGCTTAGCCCTTTGTGCCATTTCCAGGAAACCGCATGCTGACTAGAGATGTAAGTTTATCACCTTCATCAGATCTTAATGAGTTCTCTCTAGAAATGTAAGTTTATCAACTCATCAAATCTCAATGTTGTAGAGAACTAAGGGCTAATTTTACCTCCAGACATCCCCACACACAATGTGGATAGAGTTTAGTGTATGTCAGTGTTTGCTTCAGCATAAACAAGTTGGTTATATGTATGAATAAATCTCCTCTTTGAATACTTTTGAATCATCAAATCCTTCATGCATTTCAACGGAGCATGGATATAATTTATTAGGCTATAAATATACCAAATCGTCCATGCATCAGGGATTTGGGCACATGAAATCATAGCATTCCCATAATTAGGCAAGAAAAAAAGACTAGAATGCAATCATATTCAGTAAAAGTGTTTTTGGTCTATGTTGTTCCTCTAATGCAGTTCATTGTGCAAATTTGAATATTTGAATGGTAAAGTTACTAAAGTAATTTGTGTTCAAACACAGGTAAAGACGTATTTGAATGGTAAAGTTACACAAGTAATTGGATTTCAAAAAATTGTTACAGATGATGATTTTGGGCGTGACTGGGGCCCATTCTAAAAATTGAAAACGAATACTTTGATAAAGATAAAATGGAACTCTCTTACATCTCAAGGGGAGGACTACATTGATGAATTTAAAATGGTTAGTGATTGACCAAAACCACTATATACATGGTATCAAGTCAAAATGGTTAGTGGTCAACAAAACCACCACATTGATCAAGTCAAAATGGTTAGTGGTCAACCAAAAACCACCACATATAGTAATAAAAGAGCTATGGAAGAATCCAAAAGATCAAGCTTAGATCCTTTTGACAATCTTCTCTCCTTGCAACTCACTGTTCATGTTTTGGTAGTTGTTAAATTTGGCAGCATCGATAGTCATTCTCCAATGAAAGGCCATATGGGCCACCCTGAGGCTAGCCAGGGAGATTTGGAGAATCAACCAGTCTTGTGAGGTTTGACAAAAGCCAGGGGGAATGTACAACCTCTGTGAGTCAAACCAAAAGTCAGGACGAACGAGATGCTATGTAAGTCTAATGCAGAAGTCAAGGGGAACGTACAACCTCTGTGAGCATAGACAGTCTAGTGCAAAATTCAAGGGAAATGTACAACCTCTGTGAGCATAGATAGGCTAGTGCAAAAGTTAGGGGGAACGTACAACCTCTGTGAACCTAGTCAAGCCTTGTGAGCCATGAGAAAAAGTCAAGGCGTCTAGCAAAAGTTAGGTTGAATATTAAATTCCTATGAGCTAAAAACGAACGATATTCCTAATATTGCAAATGATATAAATGTATTGATCTAGTGCGTTGGCACGTGTAACATTATCCACCATGAAGAGAAATTTGAATTGCCTTGTAAAGACTCGAGTTGTAATTGAAGTCTCAAGTCTAGTTCTATTTGTGAACTAAAGTGTAATGTTGAGTTGTAACTGAAGTCTCAAGTCTAGTTCTATTTTCGAACTAAAGTGTAATGCTAAGTTGTAACTGAAGTCTCAAGTCTAGTTCTATTTTCAAACTAAAGTGTAATGTTGAGTTGTAACTGAAGTCTCAAGTCTAGTTCTATTTTCCAACTAAAGTGTAACGCTGAGTTGTAACTGATATCAAGTCTAGTTCTATTTTCGAACTAAAGTGTAATGTTGAGTTGTAACTGAAGTCTCATGTCTATTTTCGAACTAAAGTGTAAAGCTGAGTTGTAACTGAAGTCTCAAGTCTAGTTCTATTTTTGAACTAAAGTACAATGCTGAGTTAAGTCAAGCATGCTTTCAAACCTCTATTCCAAGCCCTCTCCACTTCTCCTACATTCCTTTATAAACAGAGGTCGACCCCTCTCTTCCACACTGTTTATATGCAAGTTAAGGGTGAAGCATATAGAGGTAGCAAACAGTGTTGTGTAGGACAACATACAGAGGCAGCACATCAGTGTTGTATATCATCATATAGAGGCAACAAACAGTGTTGTGTAGGACAGCATACAAAGGCAGCACATCAGTGTTGTATATCATCATATAGAGGCGCATATATGTTATAACCCTAAATTGCACTATACATGCATACTTGGCATTTTGCCAAACCATCACTGAGCGGTTCTTCTTAAAAAACATATTTTTGAAGATGTACGCACCCGCACCACTACTGTCCACGTACACACGCTTGTTGCACCACTACAGCGCGCGTACATACACTAGCTACACCATTACAGCCCGCGTATACCCACAAATGTTGCAAAAATTAAAAAGTTGCAAGGAATACGTTGAGATTACGGGCTATTGGGTAGTTTTCCAACTGTCCCACCACCTATAGCCCGTCACCCAACCGAATAACCATCCTTTTGTCATATAAAAGGAGGTGTTTGGGTCTCATTCCAAAGCTAAGAATAAGAATAGTGAAACTCTGCCCATTTCACTTTCCCCCCTTGCCCCAAGAATTTGCAACCACATTGTGAGTTTTGAGCCAGAATTCCCTATTCTGGCCTTTTTCCTCATTCATAAGCTTATGCCATTTCCCTAGAGAGAATTGTGAGAGGAGAAAGATACGTGGAAGCGTAGTTGGAGCTTGGTGAAGAGGAGCCTGGATCAGGTTCGAGGAGCATTCGTCGATCTCATTGTAAGTAACTTTGTGAGATTAATAAAAATGAATACTTTTTCTGTCCCAGATATGATGTGTTCAATCTTTATGTTTAATTTATATTTGATTATGACATCTAACCCACTAATTCATATATAAGATGCATGTTAGTAGTTCTTTGTTTGTATGTTTATGAATACAGGTCGGCCTTGGGAGGATATTTGTAGTCGAGGAACAATCGAACGCAAAATGATCGACACCAGACGCGGAGTTTAAGGTAGAGTTACCAGATCTTTTTACCTTGTGTTTTATGTATGAATGTGGGGTGTATTTGGAGTAGTTGTTAAAGAGTAGGATGCTTTAGACGGTTAGCTCTACCTACATGTTGAACCCTAGTGTAGTCCATAGGGGGGTTTTCCCGCTATAGCAATATAGAGGCATCAAACAGTGTTGTGTAGAACAACATACAAAGGCAGTTGTTGCTAATTAGAGGCATGTATCAGTGAATTAGAGGCAGCTTCAACAGCCCATATCAGAGCTGATATATCTCAGTCTTTGAAAGCAACTAGGATACATCTATATCAGCAAGGTCTCTTAGGTCTCTGTCAGGTCAGAGTCAACTTGGCAAGCTCTTTAAGAGCAGAGTTTTCATGGTGGATGTTTGTAAGTGATCTTACATTATTAATGCAATAAAGAAATATCGTTTGTTGGGGTTTTTTCTCCCTGTACAGGGTTTCCCTAGGGTATATGTGGTGTTGATGTGCATGCTTACGTATCTACATGATTATTGCTATTTAGATATGATTCTATATTGTTGAAATGTATTAAGCTGGAATCAAAGTGTTGAAGAATTCAAAGAAATAATATGCATAAGAAATCAAGCTCAAAATTTAATAGTTGTGGGAGGAGCTTTCCTCTAAAAGACCTTTCTTAGATGAAGAGAAGATTTTGGAAGTCCAGGAAGACCATTAAACAGCAAGAAGAATACCTAGAAGAGAACTTGACCCACACAGAAAAGAATAAAGTAAAATAAGATTCCCAGAGAAGAAGTCAACCCAGACAGTTGACTTGAAGACTATAAATAAGGAGGACATCTAGCTCATTTGGACACACTCTCTCAATGAGGAAAAGGTGCGCAACTCTGAGGAGGAAGAGGAGACACGGAGCTGGGGTCTTTGGTTATTCTTGGTGGCTACTTTATCTTGTGCATTATCTCTCTAAGGAGGTGCACTATTCTTGTAGTGTGTTGTTGCTGCAGTTGTGAGCACTAGAGGTGTTCTAGCCCAGTGCTAGGGTTTATATCTTGTCTGTGGCTCTTGAGAGCTAGTGAATGGTTGGATGTTGTGAACAAAATCTATCTAAGAAAGGTTGTTGGGTTTTCCCTCCATTTGGGGTTTTCCCAGGATATATCTCTTATGTTTTTTTTGTCTCTTGTTTATGTTGCTACTGCTCAGTACATGATATATTTGTTAAAGGTAATAAAGTAAAAGAACACCGATAACTCTAATGCTCTATGAGTAAAGAACTGGTAACATGGAATCATAGTTGGTTACCTTCAAAACAGTTTGACCACTGGAAGGAAGATCACTACATCAGCACCTTGCAGCTGCAATACTTTGTCAAGCTCGTTGAGCACTATCCCAAGGATGTTCGTGAAAATTCTTTCACAGAGCAGTGCGCCCTACCCTAGCGCACCACCTGAAACCCTAAGTGTATTGTTTGGTGAAGTTTGAAAAATCGAGGTTTTTCAGTGCTAGGGTTTCTACCAACGAAAAATGTCAACCAGCGTGAGAGTTGAAGATAGATTGGATGGAGCAGATAACTTCAGATCCTAGAAGCACAAAGTTCTCCTCATTCTAGAAGAGAATGAGTTATTGGATCATATCAAGCAGATGCTTCCAAAACCAGAAGAAGACGTTGAAGCAAAGTGCGGGAAGGAGGATCTTGGCAGACTCAATAAAGGATCGTCTGATACCTAATGTATCAGAACTAAAGAAGAGAAAGGAAAGGGAAGAAGGCAGCTCGAAGAAGTCTAAGAAACCATGCCACGGGAAGGATGTGTCAAATATCAGATGCTACACCTACAAGAAGATGGGACATTATGCCTCGCAATGCCCTCATAAACATGAAAAGGGAAAGAAGAAGAAGCACCATGCACATACAATAGAAGTTGAAGAACACAAGTCAAAGGATGAAGAATTTGTATTTGTTTCAGCACTCACAGGAACCATCACTCAAAGGAGTGACACTTGGATCATAGATAGCGGTGCTTCCAAGCGCATGACTAGATCCATAAACTCTCTTTCAAATCTGATAGAAAAGAGCTCATCCCTTCAAGTGGAGCTTGGGGATGATTCCAAGCATGCAGTCAAAGGGGTTGGAGAAGCCTCCCTACAACTTGAATCAGGTAATAGTCTTTTAATTAAAGATATTTTGTTTGTACAAAACTCAAAGAAGAATTTACTTTCCATCTCTGCTTTAGAATATAAGGCTTCGGGGTAGCTTTTGTGGATGGCCAAGTTCTTCTATGGCCCAAGAGTTCAAGCATCGATAAAGCTACCGTGATCGATGTCCGAGAGGGAGGACTATATAAATTGAAGGGACACCAAGAACAAGCCCTTATACACAATAGTGTTAACTCAAGTGAGCTATGGCACCGAAGACTTGCCCACATAAACTATAGGGCACTACCTATATTGGGCAAAATGGTTACCGGTCTACCCGACATTCAGGAGAACGTGATGGAGTATGCAAAGGTTGCACACTTGGCAAGAATGTCAAGGGAAGCTTTACTAGCAGTGACAGCAGGTCCAAGGGTATCTTGGACATCATACACTCTGATGTATGCGGACAGATGACGATGCCATCCTTAGGCAACTTTGTATACTATGTCTTATTCATAGATGACTACTCTCGAAAGACATGGATCTACTTCTTGAAAACAAAATATGACGTCTTCAACAAGTTTCAGGAATTCAAGGCTTTAGTTGAAAATCTCTCTGAAAGGAAGATTAAAAGTCTTGAGATCTAATAATGGAGGTGAGTACACCTTAAAGGAGTTTAAATACTTTTGCAAAGAAGCGGGGATTAAGAGGGAGCTAACAACTCCCTACAACCACCAGTAGAATGGGGTTGAAGAAAGAAAGAACAGATCCATTGTAGAAGTAATGAAAGCGATGATCCATGACCAGGGCCTACCCATGCACTTATGGGTAGAAGCTTGTAGTACAGTTGTGTATGTCCATAATAGAAGTCCTCACAAGATATTGGGGAAAAAGACACCCGAAGAGGTGTTCACTGGAAAGAAAACAGAAATCAGTCACTTAAGGATTTTTGGTTGTCCAGTATTTATACATGTTCCAAAGGAGAAGAGAACGAAGCTACCTTCAGGAAAGAAGGGCACATTCGTTGGATACAGTGAGACTTCGAAGGTTTACAAAATATACATTCCCGAGCAGAGACAGATTGAGATCAGTCGTGATGTAACATTTGATGAAGATGAAGCCTTCAAAAGATCAAGGGAGTCTCACATGGATGAGGACCGAGAGGAGCAGGAGGCTCCAAAGGAAGCAGTTATGGAAGACTCTACACCCGAGGAACACATTCCAGAAGTTCAGAATGAGATGGTAGAGTCAAAGAGACCTATAGATCCACCCAAAGAAGCTGCAATCAATAGGAAGGGACCAGCGTGGCTCTGGAACACCTTGCAGGAAGTTGAAGGACATGCAGCTCCCAAAGGCTCTTTTAGAGAGAGCAAGAGACCACATAAATTTTCTAGCTATGTGGCACTAATGAGCAACATCATTGATTCAGAACCTTCCACCTTTGAAGAAGCTGCTGAGAAACAGGAATGGAAGGATGCCATGATGGAGGAGTATCAATCCATATGAAGAATGATGTGGGAGGTCGCTCTGATACCAGAAGGGAAGTCAGTAGTGAATTCCAAATGGATCTACAAGATCAAGCATGTTGCAGATGGCAGCATAGAAAAGTACAAGTCAAGATTTGTGGCTAGAGGATTCTCCTAGAGAGGGGGAGAAGACTATGATGAAACATTTGCTCCTGTAGCAAAGTACACTTCCATCAAATCGATTTTTGCGATTGTTTCCGCAATGGAATGGAAATTACACCATATGAATGTTGAGACTGCTTTCTTGAACGGTGTAATAGAGGAAGAAGTGTACATAGAGCAGCCACAAGGTTTTTTTATCCATGGGAAGGAGTCCCATGTTTGCAGATTGAAGAAGGCCTTGTATGGATTGAAGTAGGCATCCAAGGCATGGTATGCTAAGATAGATAGATACCTGATGAGCTTGGGATTTACCAAGAGTGATGTGGATCCCAACCTTTACTATAAGGTTGAGAATGGATGTTCGTTGATCTTGGTTCTATACACGGATGACCTGTTTCTGACAGGAGATGAGAAGCTCATAGTTAGGTGCAAAAGGGAGCTCACTTCAGAGTTTAAGATGAAGGATCTAGGTCTGATGCATTACTTCTTGGGATTGGAGGTGTGGCAGAGATCAAATGAGATTTTCCTTAGTCAAGGAAAATATATTGTTGAGATCCTGCAGAGATTCGGGATGATGGATTGCAAGTCCATGGCCACACCCATGCCGATAAATCTGAAGTTTTGAGTGATTCATCTTCAGATTTGGTGGATCCCATGATGTACATACAACTGATTGGATCCTTGATGTACCTGGTTAACACCAGGCTGGACATATGCTTTGCAGTGAATGCCTTGAGTCAGTATGTGGTTGAACCTAGACATGTACATTGGATGGAAGCAAAACATATGTCGAGGTGTTGAGGTACCTACATGGTACAATTGGATATGGATTGAGATATGTCTCGGGTGGTGATGTGAAGCTGCAGGGATATACAGACTCTGACTGGGCAGAGAGTGCAGTGGATTGGAAGAGTACTTCTGGATGTTGTTTCAGTCTAGGATCAGGTATGATCTCATGGTTGAGCAGGAAGCAGACATCAGTGGCACTCAATACAATAAAGGTAGAGTATATCGCAGCTAGTGTGGCAAGTCGTGAAGCAGTGTGGCTTCGGAAGTTGCTTGCAGGATTTTTGATCTAGAATTGGATCCAACTTTGATACATTGTGACAATCAAAGTTGTGTGAGGCTTTCAGAGAACCCTGTCTTTCATGACAAGTCAAAGCACATAGAGATCAAATATCATTACATCCGAGACATGGTGCAAAGAAGAGCTATAGAGCTCCAGTACATATCTACGGATGAGCAGATAGTGCACATTCTCACCAAGCCTCTGTCTGGAGTGAAGTATGAGTACTTCATAGACAAGCTTGGCGTGATGCAGAATGTCCACCCTTGTTGAGAGGGAGGTGTGTTTTTTCTTCTCATGTCAGCTAACCCCTCTGGCCAAGGGTTCCCTAAATCAGTCATATGAGGTGACAGAGGGGGTAATGCATTGTCGGACCTGATGAGAGAAGAAACATCACACGCATAGTCATGAGGACTATGGGAGTAGCTTCGTGCTACTGGATGAGACTATAACTATGGTTGATGGCATTGTAGTAGTTGTGTGCTACTAGTTGATTGTTGCATAGTTATAGAGACATCGATTACAACTAGGTTGATGGCATTGTAGCAGATGTGTACTACTAGTTGATTGTTGCATAGTTGTAGAGACTATGACTATGGTTGATGGCATTGTAGTAGTTGTGTGCTACTAGTTGATTTCCGCATAGTTATAGAGGTCATGACTATGGATGATGGCATTGTAGTAGTTGTGTGCTACTAGTTGATTGTTTCATAGTCATGGGGATTGCAGACTATGATTATGGTTGATGGCATGGTAGTAGTTGTGTGCTACTAGTTGATTGTTGCATAATCATAGAGACTGTTGGACTACATGGTGGTAGCTTGTGTAGCTACAAGTTGATTGCAGGATGGAGACATTGTGTCTCTGGATAGTAGTCGTGTGCTACTTGGAGTGGTTATGTACCACTAGATAGTAGTGGTGTACTACTATGGATCGGCATAGTCGTGTTCTACTGGATGGCATTATAGTAGTTGTGTGTTACTAGTTGATTGCCATGGAGACTACCAGTTCACATTGGGACTAGTTGAGTGCTACTTGATTGTAGAGACTATGACAGATGATTCAAGCTACCGATGGCAGTGTAGTAGTTGTTTGCTACTAGCTTATTGCAGAGTAGTTAGTGGACTACTAGATGAAGACAATGTGAAAGATACCTCCCTAGCTAAGAGGGAGTGTTGATGTTTTGGTAGTTGCGAGAGGAACTTTCCTCTAGAAGACATTTCTTAGATGAAGAGAAGATTCCAAAAGTCCAAGAAGACCATTAAACAGCAAGAAGAATACCTAGAAGAGAAGTCAGCCCACACAAAAAAGAATAAAGTAAAATAAGATTCCCAGAGAAGAAGTCAGCCCAGACAGTTGACTTGAAGACTATAAATAAGGAGGACATCTAGCTCATTTGGACACACTCACAACACACACTCTCACTGAGGAAAAGGTGCGCAAGTCTGAGGAGGAAGAGGAGACGTAGAGTTGGGGTCTTTGGTTATTCTTGGTGGCTACTTTATCTTGTGCGCTATCTCTCTAAGGAGGTGCGTTATTCTTATAGTGTGTTGTTGTTGCAGCTATGAGCACTAGAGGTGTGCTACCCTAGTGCTAGGGTTTATATCTTGTCTGTGGCTCTTGAGAGCTAGTGAATGGTTGGACTTTGTGAACAGAATCTATCTAAGAAAGGTTGTTGGATTTTTCCTCCATTTGGGGTTTTCCCGGGATAAATCTCTTGTGTTCTTTTTGTCTCTTGTTTATGCTACTATTGCTCAGTACATGATATATATGTTAATGGTAATAAAGTAAAACAACATTGGTAACTCTAATGCTCTGTAAGTAAAGAAAATCTAACATTGACAAGGGGGAATATCAATGATGATTATCAGGCTTCAAGTTTTGAAGTCCTATCAGTCAAAATTCAATTAGAATTTGGGAATTCCAACATGGAAACTGGTCTCCTGAACATGCTATCTACAATCCAATCAATTTCAGTCAATCTCATCAAATCAACATATTTGGTAAAAATTTATCATGGAATCTAGAATCCTCTCATTGCTCTAAAATCAAAGAGTGCTTCAATGATCCTATTTGTTCACTGATAGTAGAATGGTGATCCTATTTGTTCACCAATTAGCAGAATACACCAACTTCTTCTAGCATCCCTCTGGATTAGGCACCATTCATTGAATACAAGAAAATAATATTTCCATGACATCACCATAAGAACCAAATTTACCACGGGTAGAGTTGAGGTAGACCCATGTTGCATGAATGGGATGATGGAGCAATTTGTTCCATCCACCATCAATTAAAGCCCATATCATTATATCTAAGCTCTTCCTCTTCACCCTGGGGCCTATAATTATTTTTTATAGCTAATTTCACCTTATTAATGGCCTTCTACAAGTAGCCCATTGCAAGATTTTCACCAACCACCAAGTGAAAGAACTTTACCTAAGGTTCGCTAACTAAACAAACCGCGTCTATTCCATCCCTTAAAGAATCTTGGAAAATCGTTTTAGCAATAGCATGCCCTTCTTGTTTCTTGCTAAATGGATTAGAGTACCACTCATAAAAGATAAACATCCTCTTCAACTCCAACATATAAGTGAGGATGGATTGAAGAGAAATGAAGATGATATTGGAACATTTGGTGGCAAGACACACCAACTCTCTGTTCCTTGTGCATTGTCTTATTAGGTAGATTTCAATGCATGATATATGACTTTGGTGATTCTCTTAGCTTATCCACTCACCTCTGTGTTAAAATAAACATTGCCTATATCCTCCAGCCTCAAATCAATGCAATGGACAACACATGGAGTCCAAAACAATATGAGGTGCATGTTCATTGACATTCCACCACTTGCCACATAATTGACGACGTTATTTGTTATGCCCTGCACAACATGCCACGCCTATATCCTGGATGAACTCATCCAATAACTCATATAACAATGTGGCATTCTATAACATATGTAGATGCATCAACAAATTTAATATAAATTGTCCCCTCTAGGACAATTGACTAAGAAATTTAGGAGGGTCCTACCCTTCCCATTCTTCCAACCATTGGACATCATTGTGCATCTAGTCGTTTTCCATAATTATTTTATCTCCTCCACTCTAGTATCCATATCTATCGTTTATCTTTTATTTTTGAAGGATTGCCCCCCTCAACTTAACAAAAGTAAGGTCTTTCTCACTTGGCCCAACAACAACTACCACATTCCACGTTGCTTGGTAAAACATATTGTTCTTGGTAATGCTAAAGGGTACATCGCTCCATATGAAACCCCTAAAACAACTCTATCTACTTCTTTTCCTTTGTTCTCATTACCGAACAAATGGGAGGTTTGTACCAAATAATCAAAGCATGAAATTGCATCCAATATTGCAAAACTCTCAAGGAAAAATCCAAAACAAACACTGAAAAAATATGATGCCAAACATTGCAAACACTTGCATAAATCTGCTTTAAAAAAAAAACTTAAAAGAGTAGAAACATATTTGGGGATTTGAAAAAAATGTACGTCGATGCCTGATCCATGAAAAAGTCGTTTTATAGCAATTGAATTCGAAGTTTTCCTCTTTGAAACACGTTGGAATAGTTGCCTCTCTAGAAAATGCAAAAGCAATGAATGAAAATAACAAATTCGCAAGCCAAAATTGCCTTTATAGGTGTTTTTCTCGTTTGTAGATATTTTTCCAATAATACATAGAGATTTTGATTTTTTGGTGGTGATTTCTTGAGGGGCACAAAAGATTGCTGATTTTGCAATTTTCCCTGTTTCTCAAAGTTTTTTATCCACTAATCTTAACTACCAAAGAAAAAAAATTGCCAAAGGGTGTATGGAGAGCAAGAATGCAATTAAAATTGTCTCTAATGGACCCATGAGAGCTTCCTCGTGGAGGTGCAAAAGGTTTCAATATGACATAGCTTGATGATTTCTTAAGGGAAGTTTGTGGGTACTTCCTCAAGTACAAGATAAAGGTGCTTCAAATGACCAAAAAGTTCAGGTCCATGGTTGAAAGGTAAATTGAAGATTAAAAATAAGGCTTTTAAAACATACAGTGGTGGACTTGAATTAGAGTCTCAAAGTCAATTGTTGTACTCTTATGAATGTTAATATGATTGTTCTTTCTTCCTCTCCTATTTTTTAAAACAAAACAATCGTCTTTTTATTACTTTTGAAGTAATTTAGAGAGAAGCTATACTCGTTTTTTGCTACATTTCAAATTGACATAATTGTAGATTCCACATGGATCAAAATTTCTTCAAGAAACTATGAGACAAATTTCTTCTTGTTCCCTATTGGACTTTCCTATTGGCTCTATCTTTCTAGTGGTTGAGAGTGGGATTTTTATGAAAGGGAATCCTTGCTTTGAAATCTCTAGTCATCCTTGCCTAAATCCTCCTCTTCCTCTTCAATAAGTGATTTCTAGTGGGAGACTTTTTCTTCGCATTCTTTGGATAAACAAAGGTTGCAAACTAATTTGGTTCGCAACTTCCCATCTAGTATTATTCTTCTTCCTTTTCTTGCTTACCACTTCGAATGCATCCAAGCTTTCCCTTTGCGATGGAGGAAGCATTTCTAGGAACCAACTAGGGGCCCTCATTGGACCCAACTCCATGAGATGACCAACCTCTAAACAAAGCTAACACCTAAATGATGTTTTCATAATCCAATTGTTGAACCCATTTCAGTGTTTCACAATCAAAGATGATATTTTATAGCATAGTTTTATTCGAGTCTACTTCAATGCAAATCTTGGCAAAAAAGAAGATACCATAATCTTCCAAGCTTGGCTCAATTTTGATAAACTTGCCAGAGAGTTCCCCATTGTTTTAAGGGCTTCCTCATGCCACAAGTAAAGGGGGAGATTAGACAATCTCTCGTACCAAGGTTGAGAAAATCATCAGAGCTAGCTTGAATTATAAAAACCATGGTCCTAGGAAGAGATCAATTTTACCCAAGAACGCTCCTATTTTTTAAGTCATATGCACATTGTTTTTAATTAACTTTGTCTTGTTGTCATTCCAAACCTATAACTTTGGGGGCGTTTACTCTTAACATTCGACATTGTTATTGGGTTCGGAATTTAACAAGGAAAACTCTTGGATTAGTCAATGTTTGTGATTTTTTGGTGAAGGAGAATATCTATTTGGTTAGCGATAATGTTAGTGCCAAGTTAAAAGTATATGAAGATGTAAAAACACAAACATATCTATTTGATGGCTCTTGGCCACAAGGAAGCAAATCAAATGAAGAGATGGGCCATCCAATTATGTCATCCAAGACTAAATGCATGTGGCTTTGGAGTGATCAGAAGATTCTAGATATCGTCGCAAAGCATGGGATTGTTCAAGTTTATGGTGATGATATTTCAACTATTGGTTTTGATTTATTGATTTCATTTCTTGATATGATGATGCATTTACTTGCAATCCAAGGAAGAAGAATCGATAGAACAATTGTTCATGAAGTTTGGAGTTACAACATCCTATAGGGATACATGTCAAAAGTAGTCATAACCCCTCCCTAGATGAAGTGGTGTTAGAAAGTGTATTAGTGAGTCTACGCAATGAGAAAATATTAGTGAGCTTGGCAACATACATGTTTTCCCTTGAAGAAGCCTAGCAAAGAGGGAGGGAGAAAAGTTCAAAGAGGATTCAACTCTATTTTGAATTTTGGACACATCTGTGATAGGTGAAGATTGAGTTTGTGTCTTCATCTCAAGGTGGGGGGAGGTTGGAGTTCAAGTGGAAGACTACTAAGTTAACATAAGAGGGATTCGAGGAGAGGAACTCCAAAGACTTCCTAAAGGAAGCAACACAACACCTATTGTTGAAAGGCAAAGTTGTCCACTTTCAATGGTGTTGGAAACAAGACCGTGTTAGCCATTGTAACATCTAGGAGAAAATTTGGATTACCAATGTTTGCAAGATGAAGAGGCACAGTAGGTACAGGCATTCCTTTTGACACCTAGAGGCATATTAGGTGTATGATCAATATAGGGAGTTCCCCGTAAAGAATTTCTATGATTGGCATGCACTCAAAAAAATTGAAAACGAGTTCAAATCATTATGTGATGATAGTGAAGTTGTAGACGAAATATACAACTTGAAGTAGGAGAGGGATAGAGCCTTAAGGATCTTATTAAGAAGATGGGCACAAAAGTAAAAGATGGACAATTGAAAACATGGTTCATGGATGAATTGTTGCCTAAATACAAGAACAAGACGATGGTAGTTCCCCCCACATCATGAAAAGAGAGTGTAAATTAAACATTAAACCTAGAGAGTGAAGATTGAGGGATGTTGACAAGAATGTTAAATTTTGAGCTTGATTTCTTATGCAGATTATTTCTTTGAATTCTTCAACACTTTGATTCCAGCTTAATACATTTCAACAATATAGAATCATAATTGAATAGCAATAATCATGTAGATACGTAAGCATGCACATTAACAACACATATACCCTGGGGAAACCATGTACAAGGAGAAAAAACTCCAGCAAACGATATTCCTTTATTGCATTAATAATGTAAGATCACTTACAAACATCCACCAAGAAAACTGTGCTCTTAAAGAGCTTGCCAAGTTGACTCTGACCTGACAGAGACCTAAGAGACCTTGTTGATATAGATGTATCCTAGTTGCTTTCAAAGACAGAGATATATCAGCACTGATATGGGCTGTTGAAACTGCCTCTAATTGACTGATATGCGCCTCTATATGTTGATCTACACAACACTGTTTGTTGCCTCTATATGTTGATATACAACACTGTTATGCTGCCTTTGTATGCTGTCCTACACAGCACTGTTTGTTGCCTCTATATGCACCTCTATATGTTGATATAAATCACTGTTATGTTGCCTCTGTATGTTGTCCTACACAGCACTGTTTGTTGCCTCTATATGCTGATATACAACAATGTTATGTTGCCTCTGTATGTTGTCCTACACAGCACTGTTTGTTGCCTCTATATACTGATATACAACACTCTTTGTTGCCTCTATATGCACCTCTATATGATGATATATAGCACTGATATGCTCCTCTATTGTGTTGCCTCTATCTCACTGATATGCGCATCTATATGCTTCACCCTTAACCTGCATATAAACTATGGAAGAGAGGGGTCGACCTATGCTTATAAAGGAATGTAGGAGAAGTGGAGAGGGCTCGAAATAGAGGCGTGAAAGCATGCTTGACTTAACTCAGCATTACACTTTAGTTCGAAAATAGAACTAGACTTGAGACTTCAGTTACAACTCAACATTACACTTTAGTTCGAAAATAGAACTAGACTTGAGACTTCAGTTACAACTCAACATCACACTTTAGTTCGAAAATATTACTAGACTTGAGACTTCAATTACAACTCAGCATTACACTTTACAAGGCAATTCGAATTTCTCTTCATGGTGGATAATGTTACACGTGCCAACGCACTAGATCAATACATTTATATCATTTGCAATANCCTAACTTTTGCACTAGACTGTCTATGCTCACAGAGATTGTACGTTCCCCCTGACTTTTGCATTAGACTTACATAGCATCTCGTTCGTCCTGACTTTTTGTTTGACTCACAGAGGTTGTACGTTCCCCCTGGCTTTTGTCAATACCTCACAAGACTGGTTGATTCTCCAAATCTCCCTAGTTAGCCTCAGGGTGGCCCATATGACCTCTCATTGGAGAATGACTATCGATGCTGCCAAATTTAACAAAGAAGTGATGATGAACCCTTTGTAATTGATGCATTAAGAGAAGATGTTTTGAAATTAAGAGGTAAATACAACATAAAAGAGAAGAAATAAAAGGAATCTAGTTCACAAACAATAAGTGCAAAGGACATTTGGACTGTGAATGCCCTTACAAACAATTTTGTCACATATGCTTTGTAGACAATCACGACACTTGCAAATGTAGATGCAATGGTTGAAACCAAAAAAATACAAAAGTAATGTTTCTCAAAGAGAGGGATTCTATTAAGAAAAATAATGGTGATACCAACAATCGTAAAGGAAATAGTAACAACGAACACAATCCTACCTACAAAACAAGGAGAAAACACCAACGAGGAAGACCAATGGCACATTGCTTTATATGCGAGAAGTGGGGTCATTAATCAAGGATTGCATGGAAGTCAAACCCGAGAAGACATTTTGGTGTTAGTGATGTTGATTGGGTGATCACAAGATGACCCTTGTCCAAAAGACAGACAACTAATTTTTTTGTGAATGAATATATATGCATTGCAAACAAGGCCGCAAGTGAAGGAATCACAATCTCAACATTGTTTGAAGACTCAAGTGAAGGACGCTAAGGAGTTGATTTAAAAATTACATGTGGAGGAGTATTGGACACTACAATCTCTAAGACAAAATATTGAGAAATAGTCAACAATATAGAAAAATGGAAAATTTCATCAACACGATAAAATCAAATATTCAAATATAAGATAGGAAAAATCAAAAATGCCAATTGAGCTAGTTCATCAAGCCATACAAAAAAAGGAAACCCCAATAGAGATGGAAACATTGACAATATACATTTTACATGGAAAACCAATATACAAGGTACATAAAGTTATGTGTGAAAATGAGTAGGTAAAATTGTATAGTTGAAACCATTGCATCTGAATGTAGAGAAATGAACAAACCTGAACAATTATAGAGAATCTCCTTGAGAGTGGAAAGATATTAGCTGGGTGATGAACAAAGACAATCATGCTATTAAAGTCACATTGACCATCAATGATTATAAATGAAGTATATTGTGATAGAACGGGTTTCAGTAGTCAATCTCCTACTAGAAAAGGAATGGATACGAATGGATAGACAAGGATGGAACCCAAAGGAATGTCAATATCACAAGAAGTCTTATCGCAAGACAGATTCTTAGTTGATTTCATGGTGACTCCAACATACCAAGGGGCTTCAAATTATTCATCTTTATTGGGATGATTGTGGTTGAGTCTCAGCTATTCATGATCAGGGGATATGGAAATTGGTTATAAGATATGATAGTAAAATATTATTGATCGATCCAAGAAAACAAATGACTAATGAAGAGTAATCATACAAGTATGAGTATTGAATACATAGATAGATTTGAGGAATCTCAATCAAATCAATGATTTCCGAAGAATATTTTAAACTAGTAGATTAATGTTGAGGGCAACATTTGTTTGAATGGGAAGGACATGTTAAGCCCCTAACCAAAACTATAACCCTCATTCATTATCATTACATTACTTAATACTTATAGCTATATTACTAAAAATATTATTGATCGATCCAAGAAAACAAATGACTAATGAAGAGTAATCATACAAGTATGAGTATTGAAAACATAGATAGATTTGAGGAATCTCAATCAATGACTTCCGAAGAATATTTTAAACTAGTAGATTAATGTTGAGGACAACATTTGTTTGAATGAGAAGGACATGTTAAGCCCCTAACCAAAACTATAACCCTCATTCATTATCATTACATTACTTATACTTATACTTATAGCTATATTACTAATTTTGAAAAGAAGTATAATCAAAGCAACAAAAGAACCAACCAACTTGACTAATTTGAAGTTAGATGCTATAAAGCTAGTAGTGTGTGTAATACGTTCTAGGTTGGCATGAAAATAATGCTGCAACGATATACCATTTGCAGTTTTCACACATGAATTAAAGAACGATGAGTGTGAAACTCCAGAGAAATCAATTTTAATGAACAGATAATTAACGAGGACCATGTAGAAGAGGATGAGAGACTTCTTGTTGTAGATAATGAAGAGACGACGAATACAAGCTCAAGGAGCTATGGTTTTAGTAGTAGCAATAGCAATAACGAGCGAATTGGAGACAACACCAAAGATGACAATATA
>JASDQU010307286.1:90253-101560 GCA_032191745.1 Picea mariana
CTATTTTCGAACTAAAATGTAATGTTGAGTTGTAACTGAAGTCTCAAGTCTAGTTCTATTTTCCAACTAAAATGTAATGTTGAGTTGTAACTGAAGTCTCAAGTCTATTTCTATTTTCCAACTAAAGTGTAATGCTGAGTTGTAACTGAAGCATCAAGTCTAGTTCTATTTTCGAACTAAAGTGTAATGTTGAGTTGTAACTAAAGTCTCGTGTCTATTTTCAAACTAAAGTGTAAAGATGAGTTGTAACTGAAGTCTCAAGTCTAGTTCTATTTTCGAACTAAAGTATAATGTTGAGTTAAGTCAAACATGCTTTCACACCTCTATTCCAAGCCCTCTCCACTTCTCCTACATTCCTTTATAAACAGAGGTCGACCCCTCTCTTCCACACAGTTTATATGCAAGTTAAGGGTGAAGCATATAGAGGCAGCAAACAGTGTTGTGTAGGACAACATATAGAGGCAACACATCAGTGTTGTATATCAGCATATAGAGGCAACAAATAGTGTTGTGTAGGACAGCATACATAGGCAGCACATCAGTGTTGTATATCAGCATATAGAGGTGCATATATGTTATAACCCTAAATTGCACCATACATGCATACCTGGCATTTTGCCAAACCATCATTAAGTAGCTCTTCTTAAAAACCATATTATTGAAGATGTACGCACCCTGCACCACTACTGCCCACATACACATGTTTGTTGCACCACTACACCTCGTGTACGTACGCTAGTTGCACCATGACATCCCGCATATACCCACAAATGTTGCAAAAATTAAAAAGTTGCAAGGAATTCGTTGAGATTACGGGTTATTGGGTAGTTTTCCAACTGTCCCACCACCTATAGCCCATCACCCAACCGAATAACCATCCTTTTGTCATATAAAAGGAGGTGTTCGGGTCTCATTCCAAAGCTCAACATAAGAACAGTGAAACTTTTCCCATTTCACTTTCCCCCCTTGCCCCAAGAATTTGCAGCCACATTGTGAGTTTTGAGCCAGAATTCCCTATTCTTGCCTTTTTCCTCATTCATAAGCTTATGCCATTTCCCTAGAGAGAATTGTGAAAGGAGAAAGATACGTGGAAGTGCAATTGGAGCTTGGTGAAGAGGAGCCCAGACCAGGTTCAAGGAGCAGTCGTTGATCTCATTGTAAGTAACTTTGTGAGATTAATAAAAATGAATACTTTTTCTGTCCCAGATATGATGTGTTCAATCTTTATGTTTGATTTATATTTGATTATGACATTTAACCCACTAATTCATATATAAGATGCATGTTCATATTTCTTTGTTTGTATGTTTATGAATACAAGTCAACCTTGCAAGGAGATTTGTAGTCGAGGAACAACCGAACGCAAAATGATTGACACCGGATGCAGAGTTTAAGGTAGAGTTACCGGATTTTTTTACCTTGTGTTTTATGTATGAATGTGGGGTGTATTTGGAGTAGTTGTTAAAGAGTAGGAGACTTTAAACGGTTAGCTCTGCCTACATGTTGAACCCTAGTGTAGTCCATAGGGGGGTTTTCCCACTATAGCAATATAGAGGCATCAAACAGTGTTGTGTAGAACAGCATACAAAGGCAGTTGTTTCAGTGCTAATTAGAGGCATGTATCAATCAATTAGAGGCAGCTTCAACAGCCCATATCAGAGCTGATATATCTCAGTATTTGAAAGCAACTAGGATACATCTATATCAACAAGGTCTCTTAGGTCTCTGTCAGGTCAGAGTCAACTTGGCAAGCTCTTTAAGAGCAAAGTTTTCATGGTGGATGTTTGTAAGTGATCTTACATTATTAATGCAATAAAGGAATATCGTTTGTTGGGGTTTTTCTCCATGTACAGGGTTTCCCTAGGGTATATGTGTTGTTGATGTGCATGCTTACGTATCTACATGATTATTGCTATTTAGATACGATTCTATATTGTTGAAATGTATTAAGCTGGAATCAAAGTGTTGAAGAATTCAAAGAAATAATCTGCATAAGAAATCAAGCTCAAAATTTAACAGTTGTGGGAGGATCTTTCCTCTAGAAGACCTTTCTTAGATGAAGAGAAGATTATGGAAGTCCAGGAAGACCATTAAACAGCAAGAAGAATACCTAGAAGAGAAGTTGACCCACACAGAAAAGAATAAAGTAAAATAAGATTCCTAAAGAAGAAGTCGGCCCAGACAGTTGACTTGAAGACTATAAATAAGGAGGGCGTCTAGTTCATTTGGACACTCTCTCACTAAGGAAAAGGTGCACAACTCTGAGGAGGAAGAGGAGACATGGAGCTGGGGTCTTTGGTTATTCTTAGTGGCTACTTTATCTTGTGCGGTATCTCTCTAAGGATGTGCACTATTCTTGTAGTGTGTTGTTGCTGCAGTTGTGAGCACTACAAGTGTTCTAGCCCAGTGCTAGGGTTTATATCTTGTATGTGGCTCTTGAGAGCTAATGGTTGGACTTTGTGAACAGAATCTATCTAAGAAACGTTGTTGGGTTTTCCCCTCATTTGGGGTTTTCCTGGGATATATCTCTTGTGTTTTTTTTGTCTCGTATTTATGTTGCTACTGCTCAGTACATGATATATTTGTTAAAGGTAATAAAGTAAAAGAACACCGATAACTCTAATGCTCTGTAAGTAAAGAACTGGTAACATGGAATCATAGTTGGTTACCTTCAAAACAGTTTGACCACTGGAAGGAAGATCACTACATCAGCACCTTGCAGCGGCAATACTTTGTCAAGCTCGTTGAGCACTATCCCAAGGACATTCGTGAAAATTCTTTCACAGAGCAGTGCGCCCTACCCTAGCACACCCCCTGAAACCCTAAGTGTATTGTTTGGTGAGTTTGAAAAATTGAGGTTTTTCAGTGCTAGGGTTTCTACCAACGAAAAATGTCAACCAGCATGAGAGTTGAAGATAGATTGGATGGAGCAGATAAATTCAGATCCTAGAAGCACAAAGTTCTCCTCATTCTGGAAGAGAATGAGTTATTAGATCATATCAAGCAGATGCTTCCAAAACTAGAAGAAGAAGACGTCGAAGCAAAGTTCGAGAAGGAGGATCTTGGCAGACTCATAAAGGACCGTCTGATACCTAATGTATCAAAACTAAAGAAGAGAAAGGAAAGGGAATAAGGCAGCTCGAAGAAGTCTAAGAAACCACGCCACAAGAAGGATGTATCAAATATCAAATGCTACACCTGCAAGAAGATGGGACATTATGCCTCACAATGCCCTCATAAACATGAAAAGGGAAAGAAGAAGAAGCACCATGCACATAGAACAGAAGTTGAAGAACACAATTCAAAGGATGAAGAATTTGTATTTGTTTCAGCACTCACAGGAACCATCACTCAAAGGAGTGACACTTGGCTCATAGATAGCGGTGCATCCAAGCGCATGACTGGATCCATAAACTCTCTTTCAAATATGATAGAAAAGAGCTCATCCCTTCAAGTGGAGCTTGGGGATGATTCCAAGCATGCAGTCAAAGGCGTTGGAGAAGCCTCCCTACAACTTGACTCAGGCAATCGTCTTTTAATTAAAGATATTTTGTTTGTACAAAACTTAAAGAAGAATTTACTTTCCATCTCCGCTTTAGAATATAATGCTTCAGGGTAGCTTTTGTGGATGGCCAAGTTCTTCTATGGCCCAAGAGTTCAAGCATCGATAAATCTACCGTGATCGATGTCCGAGAGGGAGGACTATATAAATTGAAGGGACACCAAGAACAAGCCCTTATACACAACAGTGTTAACTCAAGTGAGCTATGGCATCGAAGACTTGCCCACATAAACTATAGGGCACTACCTATATTGGGAAAAATGGTTACCGGTCTACCCGACATTCATGTAGAACATGATGGAGTATGGAAAGGTTGCACACTTGGCAAGAATGTCAAGGGAAGCTTTACTAGCAGTGACAACAGGTCCAAGGGTATCTTGGACATCATACACTCTGATGTATGCGGACAGATGACAGTGCCATCCTTACACAACTTTCTATACTATGTCTTATTCATAGATGACTACTCTCGAAAGACATGGATCTACTTCTTGAAAATAAAATATGATGTCTTCAACAAGTTTCAGGAATTCAAGGCTTTAGTTGAAAATCTCTCTGAAAGGAAGATTAAAAGTCTTGAGATCTAATAATGGAGGTGAGTACACCTCAAAGGAGTTTAAATACTTTTGCAAAGAAGTGGGGATTAAGAAGGAGCTAACAACTCCCTACAACCACCAGTAGAATGGGGTTGCAGAAAGAAAGAACAGATCCATTGTAGAAGCAACGAAAGCAATGATCCATGACCAGGGCCTACCCATGCACTTATGGGTAGAAGCTTCTAGTACAGTTGTGTATGTCCAGAATAGAAGTCCTCACAAGATATTGGGGAAAAAGACACCTGAAGAGGTGTTCACTGGAAACAAACCAGAAATCAGTCACTTAAGGATTTTTGGTTGTCAATATTTATACATGTTCCAAAGGAGAAGAGAACGAAGCTGGAACCTTCAGGAAAGAAGGGCACATTCGTTGGATACAATGAGACTTCGAAGGTTTACAAAATATACATTCCCGGGCAGAGACAGATTGAGATCAGTCGTGATGTAACATTTGATGAAGATGAAGCCTTCAGAAGATCAAGGGAGTCTCACATGGATGAGGACCGAGAGGAGCAGGAGGCTCCAAAGGAAGCAGTTATGGAAGACTCTACACCCGAGGAACACATTCCAGAAGTTCAGAATGAGATGGTAGAGTCAAAGAGACCTATAGATTCACCCAAAGAAGCTGCAATCAATAGGAAGAGACCAGCATGGCTCCGGAACACCTTGCAAGAAGTTGAAGGACATGCAGCTCCCAAAGGCTCTTTTAGAGAGAGCAAGAGACCACATAAGTTTTCTAGCTATGTGGCACTGATAAGCAACATCATTGATTCGGAACCTTCCACCTTTGAAGAAGTTGCTGAGAAACAGGAATGGAAGGATGCCATGATGGAGGAGTATCAATCCATATGAAGAATGATGTGTGGGAGGTGGTTCCGAGACCAGAAGTTAAGTCAGTAGTGAATTCCAAATGGATCTACAAGATCAAGCATGTTGCAAATGGCAGCATAGAAAAGTACATGTCAAGATTTGTGGCTAGAGGATTCTCCTAGAGAGGGGGAGAAGACTATGATGAAACATTTGCTCTTGTAGCAAAGTACACTCCCATCAAATCGATTTTTGCGATTGTTTCCGCATTGGAATGGAAATTACACCATATAAATCTCTTGTGTTCTTTTTGTCTCTTGTTTATGCTACCACTGCTCAGTACATGATATATATGTTAATGGCAATAAAGTAAAACAACATTGGTAACTCTAATGCTCTGTAAGTAAAGAAAATCTAACATTGACAAGGGGGAATATCAATGATGATTATCAGGCTTCAAGTTTCGAAGTCCTATCAGTCAAAATTCAATTAGAATTTGGGAATTCCAACATGGAAATTGGTCTCCTGAACATGCTATCTACAATCCAATCAATTTCAGTCAATCTCATCAAATCAACATATTTGGGAAAGATTTATCATGGAATCTAAAATCCTCTCATTGCTCTAAAGTCAAAGAGTGCTTCAATGATCCTATTTGTTCATTGATAGTAGAATGGTGATCCTATTTGTTCACCAATTAGCAGAATACACCAACTTCTTCTAGCATCCCTCTGGATTAGGCAACATTCATTGAATACAAGAAAATAATATTTCCATGACATCACCATAAGAATCAAATTTACAACGGGTAGAGTTGAGGTAGACCCATGTTGCATGAATGGGATGATGGAGCAATTTGTTCCATCCACCATCAATTAAAGCCCATATCATTATATCTAAGCTCTTCCTCTTCACCCTGGGGCCTATAATTATTTTTTATAGCTTATTTCACCTTATTAATGGCCTTTTACAAGTAGCCCATTGCAAGATTTTCACCAAACACCAAGTGAAAGAACTTTACCTAAGGTTCACTAACCGAACAAACCTCCTCTATTCCATCCCTTAAAGAATCTTGGAAAATGGTTTTAGCAATAACATGCCCTTCTTGTTTCTTGCTAAATGGATTAGAGTACCACTCATAAAAGATAAACATCCTCTTCAACTCCAACATATAAGTGAGGATGGATTGAAGAGAAATGAAGATGATATTGGAACATTTGGTGGCAAGACACACCAACTCTTTGTTCCTTGTGCATTGTCTTATTAGGTGGATTTCAATGCATGATATATGACTTTGGTGATTCTCTTAGCTTATCCACTCACCTATGTGTTAAAATAAACATTGCCTATATCCTCCAACCTCAAATCAATGCAATGGACAACGCATGGAGTCCAAAACAATATGAGGTACATATTCATTGACATTCCACCAGTTGCCACATAATTAACAACGTTATTTGTTATGCCATGCACAACATGCCACGCCTATATCCTGAATGAACTCATCCAAAAACTCATATAACAATGTAGCATTCTATAACATATGTAGATGCATCAACAAATTTAATATAAATTGTCCCCTCTAGGACAATTGACTAAGAAATTTAGGAGGGTCCTACCCTTCCCATTCTTCCAACCATTGGACATCATTGTGCATCTAGTTGTTTTCCACAATTATTTTAGCTCCTCCACTCTAGTATCGATATCTATCATTTATCTTTTATTTTTTAAGGATTGCCCCCCTCAACTTAACAAAAGTAAGGTCTTTCTCGCTTGGCCCAACAACAACTACCACATTCCACATTGCTTGGTAAAACAAATTGTTCTTGGTAATGCTAAAGGGTGCATCGCTTCATATGAAACCCCTAAAACAACTCTATCTACTTCTTTTCCTTTGTTCTCATTACCAAACAAATGGGAGGTTTGTACCAAATAATCAAAGCATGAAATTGCATCCAATATTGCAAAACTCTCAAGGAAAAATCCAAAACAAACACTGAAAAAATATGATGCCAAACATTGCAAACACTTGCATATATCTGCTTTAAAAAGAAAACTTAAAAGAGTAGAAACATATTTGGGGATTTGAAAAAAATGTAAGTCGATGCCCGATCCATGAAAAAGTCGTTTTATAGCAATTGAATTCGAAGTTTTCCTCTTTGAAACACGTTGGAATAGTTGCCTCTCTAGAAAATGCAAAAGCAATGAATGAAAATGACAAATTCGCAAGCCAAAATTGCCTTTATAGGTGTTTTTCTTGTTTGTAGATTTTTTTCCAATAATACATAGAGATTTTGATTTTTTGGTGGTGATTTCTTGAGGGGCACAAAAGATTGTTGATTTTGCAATTTTCCCTATTTCTCAAAGTTTTTTATCCACTAATCTTAACTACCAAAGAAGAAAATTTGCCAAAGGGTGTATGAAGAGCAAGCATGCAATTAAAATTGTCTCTAATGGACCGATGAGAGCTTCCTCATGGAGGTGCAAAAGGTTTCAATATGACATAGTTTGATGATTTATTAAGGGAAGTTTGTGGGTACTTCCTCAAGTACAAGATAAAGGTGCTTCAAATGATCAAAAAGTTCAGGTCCATGGTTGAAAGGTAAATTGAAGATTAAAAATAAGGCTTTTAAAACATACAGTGGTGGACTTGAATTAGGGTCTCAAAGTCAATTGTTGTACTCTTATGAATGTTAATATGATTGTTCTTTCTTCCTCTCCTATTTTTTAAAACAAAACAATCGTTTTTTTATTACTTTTGAAGTAATTTAGAGAGAAGCTATACTCGTTTTTTGCTACATTTCAGATTGACATAATTGTAGATTCCACATGGATCAAAATTTCTTCAAGAAACTATGAGACAAATTTCTTCTTGTTCCCTATTAGACTTTCCTATTGGCTCTATCTTTCTAGTGGTTGAGTGGGACTTTTATGAAAGGGAATCCTTGCTTTGAAATCTCTAGTCATCCTTGCCTGGATCCTCCTCTTCCTCTTCAATAAAGGATTTATAGTGGGAGACTTTTTCTTCGCATTCTTTGGATAAACAAAGGTTGCAAACTAATTTGGTTCGCAACTTCCCATCTAGTATTATTCTTCTTCCTTTTCTTGCTTACCACTTCGAATGCATCCAAGCTTTCCCTTTGCAATGGAGGAAGCATTTCTAGGAACCAACTAGGGGCCCTCATTGGACCCAACTCCATGAGATGACCAACCTCTAAACAAAGCTAACACCTAAATGATGTTTTCATAATCTAATTGTTGAACCCATTTCAGTGTTTCGAAATCAAAGATGATATTTTATAGCATAGTTTTATTCGAGTCTACTTCAATGCAAATCTTGGCAAAAGAGAAGATACCATAATCTTCCAAGCTTGGCTCAATTTTGATAAACTTGCCAGAGAGTTCCCCATTGCTTTAAGGGCTTCCTCATGCCACAGGTAAAGGGGGAGATTAGACAATCTCCGGTACCAAGGTTGAGAAAATCATCATAGCTGGCTTGAATTATAAAAACCATGGTCCCAGGAAGAGATCAATTTTACCCAAGAACACTCCTATTTTTTAAGTCATATGCACATTGTTTTTAATTAACTTTGTCTCATTGTCATTCCAAACCTATAACTTTGGGGGAGTTTACTCTTAACATTCGACATTGTTATTGAGTTCAGAATTTAACAAGGAAAACTCTTGGATTAGTCAATGTTTGTGATTTTTTGGTGAAGGAGAATATCTATTTGGTTAGAGATAATGGTAGTGCCAAGTTAAAAGTATATGAAGATGTAAAAACACAAACATATCTATTTGATAGCTCTTGGCCACAAGGAAGCAAATCAAATGAAGAGATGGGCCATCCAATTATGTCATCCAAGACTAAATGCATGTGGCTTTGGAGTGATCAGAAGATTCTAGATATGGTCGCAAAGCATGGGATTGTTCAAGTTTATGGTGATGATATTTCAACTATTGGTTTTGATTTATTGATTTCATTTCTTGATATGATGATGCATTTACTTGCAATCCAAGGAAGAAGAATCGCTAGAACAATTGTTCATGAAGTTTGGAGTTACAACATTCTAAAGGGATACATGTCAAAAGTAGTCATAACCCCTCCCTAGATGAAGTGGTGTTAGAAAGTGTATTAGTGAGTCTACGCAATGAGAAAATATTAGTGAGCTTGGCAAAATACCCGTTTTCCCTTGAAGAAAACTAGCAAAGAGGGAGGGAGAAAATTTCAAAGAGGATTCAACTCTATTTTGAATTTTGGACACATCTGTGATAGGTGAAGATTGAGTTTGTGTCTTCATCTCAAGGTGGGGGAAGGTTGGAGTTCAAGTGGAAGACTACTAAGTTAACATAAGAGGGATTCGAGGACAGGAACTCCAAAGACTTCCTAAAGGAAGCAACACAACACCTATTGTTGAAAGGCAAAGTTGTCCACTTTCAATGGTGTTGGAAACAAGACCGTGTTAGCCATTGTAACATCTATGAGAAAATTTGGATTCCCAATGTTTGCAAGATGAAGAGGCACAGTAGGTACAGGCATTCCTTTTGACACCTAGAAGCATATTAGGTGTATGATCAATAGAGGGAGTTCCCCGTAAAGAATTTTTATGATTGGCATGCACTCAAAAAAATTGAAAACGAGTTCAAATCATTATGTGATGATAGTGAAGTTGTAGACGAAATATACAACTTGAAGTAGGAGAGGGATAGAGCCTTAAGGATCTTATTAAGAAGATGGGCACAAAAGTAAAAGATGGACAATTGAAAATATGGTTCATGGACGAATTGTTGCCTAAATACAAGAACGAGATGATGGTAGTTCCCCCCACTTCATAAAAAGAGAGTGTGAACTAAACATTAAACCTAGAGAGTGAAGATTGAGGGATGTTGACAAGAATGTTAAATTTTGAGCTTGATTTCGTATGCGGATTATTTCTTTGAATTCTTCAACAGTTTGATTCCAACTTAATACATTTCAACAATATAGAATCATAATTGAATAGCAATAATCATGTAGATACGTAAGCATGCACATTAACAACACATATACCCTGGGGAAACCATGTACAGGGAGAAAAAACTCCAGCAAATGATATTCCTTTATTGCATTAATAATGTAAGATCGCTTACAAACATCCAACATGAAAATTGTGCTCCTAAAGAGCTTGCCAAGTTGACTCTGACCTGACAGAGACCTAAGAGACCTTGTTGATATAGATGCATCCTAGTTGCTTTCAAAGACAAAGATATATCATCGCTAATATGGGCTGTTGAAACTGGCTCTAATTGACTGATATGCGCCTCTATATGTTGTCTCTATATGTTGATCTACACAGCACTGTTTGTTGCCTCTATATGTTGATATACAACACTGTTATGCTACCTTTGTATGTTGTCCTACGCAGCACTGTTTGTTGCCTCTATATGCACCTCTATATGTTGATATACATCATTGTTATGTTGCCTCTGTGTGTTTTCCTACACAGCACTGTTTGTTGCCTCTATATGTGCCTCTATATGTTGATATACAACAATGTTATGTTGCCTCTGTATGTTGTCCTACACAACACTATTTGTTGCCTCTATATGTGCCTCTATATGCTGATATACAGCATTGTTTGTTGCCTCTATATGCACCTCTATATGATTGATATATAACACTGATATGCTCCTCTATTGTGCTGCCTCTATCTCACTGATATGTACCTCTATATGCTTCACCCTTAACCTGCATATAAACTGTGGAAGAGAGGGGTCAACCTATGCTTATAAAGGAATGTAGGAGAAGTGGAGAGGGCTCGAAATAGAGGCATGAAAGCATGCTTGACTTAACTCAGCATTACACTTTAGTTCGAAAATAGAACTAGACTTGAGACTTCAGTTACAACTCAGCATTACACTTTAGTTCGAAAATAGAACTAGACTTGAGACTTCAGTTACAACTCAACATCACACTTTAATTCGAAAATATTGTTAATATTATGGTAGCTGCGAGAGGTATTTACCCCCACATGTGAACCTGATGAGAATAGAAGACTCCAGGAAGCAAGAGAAACCCTAATGAGTTGGCTAATAACCCTAGAAGCCTTGTCGGCTCAAGAAGATAATTTATACTAGGCTACTAGCCTTCAAGAGAAGAAGTCAGCCAGAATTAATAATAATATAATGAACAGACACATACCCAGAAGGAGAAGTCGGCCCCAGCAAACCGGCAGGATTACTATAAATATAGGGCGCCAGTTCTCATTTGTAGCATATCTCAGAATTGCAGTTTCGCAGTTGGTGCGCACTGCAGTTGCAGTTTGGTGCACAGGTTTGGAGGAGGGTTGCAGGTGCAACTGC
>JASDQU010307287.1:22789-40649 GCA_032191745.1 Picea mariana
TGGAGTTGCCAATTCTGTTGTTGGGAAAAATACCCTATGGACTAGCAAACTAGGGTCGGGCTTGCATGCAGATGTTGACCAAAAATAAATTACTTTTAACCTACAACGCAAGATTAAAACCCCTCTTTCACAGTAACTACATGAAGAGAATCACTAACCTTTTTACCGACGTTTGATGTAGATCCTCCGTTCCGCTTTGACCACTTGCTTGCACTGCTCCTTCCATAGATAACCTACAATCAAGACAAATACCAACTACACATGCATGCTACTTTCCTACTCAAGGGTTAGAAATCAAACACAAATTCATCAAATCATAGACAACTCGTGCATTGGGACGGGAAAAGTATTCTTTTTATTAATGAAAATGAATCAACTTACAATCAAAGTTGAAACCAACCACCACTCCTTGAACCTGATCCTAGGCTCCTCTTCTTTGTCCTCCAACTTCTTTGCGTTAATTGTCCTTTGGCTTGAGGAAAGGCTAAAGGGTTGGGACAATGGATTACAAAAATGGGCGGAGTTTCTTCGCTATAATTTTCCTCCTCCAAATGGTACCCCTACCCCTTCTTTTATAGGCTAGAAGGAGCTAGGGTTTTGGACGACCCTCGACCATGCATGGCTGGGAGTTTCAGTTAACTGACCCATAGCTTTTTGTTCCGTTGGCAACTTTCCTCTTTTTGTGCTTTGTTAGGTACATGCGGGCTGTAGTGAGCCAGCCAGTGTTCGCACGTGTGCAGTAATGGGTTAGGGCGCATGGGCCTTGATACAAGAGGATTTTCAAAGAGTTTGTTCAGCAGATGTTTTGGCAGTGAAGGGATATGAGTTGGCTTGATGCCAGGTAAGCATGTGTGGTGCAATTTAGGGTTATAAAACCATCAAAATTGACATTTCCATTAAACCTGGCATCATAGAAGAAATGACCATTGGTGCCGCATGCTCCCCTAAAGAAATCATTGCTTATAAATCTCTCTTTCAGGAATACTGGGATATTTTCACTTGGTCATGTACAGAGATGCCTGCCCTTGATCCTTCTATAGTCGAACATCGAATTGAAAATTGGCTAGATATCGCCCCCATTCATCAAAACAAACACCCCCTACACCCATCAAAAGCTACGACTATCAAAGCCAAATTTGACAAGTTACATGTTGTTGGTTTCATTTACCCCATTGCGTACACTTCATGGGTCTCCAACCTTGTCCCTGTTAACAAAAAACGTGGAACTATTCATGTCTACACAGACTTTTGCGATCTCAACCATGCTTGTCCCAAAGACAACTTCCCAACCCCATTCATCGACCAAATCATTGATGATTGTGCCAACTATGAGGCATTGTCATTTATGGACTGATTCTCTAGCTATAATCAAATCTAAATCCATCTAGCGGATCAATACAAAACCGTTTTTACAACCCCTTGGGGTACCTTTGCTTATTGCGTCATGCCTTTTGGCCTAAAATATGTTGGTGCTATGTTTCAATAGGTCATGACCTTTCTCGCACCATCCTTGCTTATTTGGATGACCTCACTGCTCGATCCAAAAAGCAAACCCAACATTAGATGATTTACACATCGTTTTCCAAGAATGCCACCAATATAGTATCCTCTTGAATCCCCTCTAATATGTCTTTTGCGTAACTACTAGGAACCTCCTTGGGTTCATTGTCTTCCAACATGGCATCATTGTGGACCCCCTCAAGGTCCAAGATATCACAAAAATTCCACCACCGAGAAATTTATGCCAATTGTAGAGTCTACACGACAAAGCCAACTTTTTACATCTCTTTGTCCCATACTATGCCACTCGCACACATGGTTTTCTCCATTTATTGTGTCATGATATCCCATTTTGATGGGATGAACATGCTCAACCAGATTTTGATGATTTGAAATCCACCCTATCCAATGCCCCTTTGATTAGCCCCCCAGACTATGATCATGATTACATCCTCTACTTATCATCCTCAACTATTTTAGTAGCAAGAGTCCTCGTCCAATTAGGGGATGATGGGTGTGAAAATGTCATTTACTACATTAGTAAAAAAATTTCAGGGCCACCCCTAAAGTATAATCATGATAATAAACTCACATTAGTAGTTGTCCTCACAGTCCAAAAAATGAGACATTTTATTCTGCTTCGAACTATCAAGGTTGTAACAGATTCCAACCCCATGCAATACTTTCTTAGTCGATGAAATATTAATGGAAAATTTTCCCAATGGATCGTTATCCTCTAGGAATATTATCTAAAGTTATCTACTCCCAAATGAAAGAAATCTCTTGTCCTAGCCGAACTCATTACAACTTTTCCCTCGGACGCTAAAGTTTCCCCCATCAATGAGGATTTCACTAATGAACACCTCTTCTTCATCCCCTCCGATGACCCCTGGTACGACGACCTCCTCGTCTACCTTCATACATAGAAGTTTGGGTCTCATCTCTCTTGAGATGATTGTCGATGCATTCACCATAAAGCCCCATGATACCTCCTCATTGGAGACATTCTCTATCAACGTGGGGTCAACACCATTCTTCGACAATGTCTTATTATCGACGAAGCTGACAGAGTCGTGAATGATTTCTGCAATGGTGCTTGCGGTGGTCACCTCTCGGGTATGTCCACCATCCAAAAAATTATTCGAGCATGGTACTTCTGGCCCACTTTGTTTCATGACTGCATCCACATTGTCAAGTGATGTGACAAATTCCATCTTTATGCAAACAAAGCATGAGCTCCACCAACTCTTCTACACCTAGTTATCACAACCAACCCCTTCTGTAAATGGGGCATAGACTTCATGACTTTCCATCCTCCATCTAGTAATGGACACAAGTACATTGTCGTAGTAGTGGATTACTTTACCAAATGGGCTGAATCCATGGACACATTTAACAACACCACTGACACAACAACGCGTTTTTTCTTCAACCACGTCATTACCCGGTTCAGAGTCCCACTATAGTTAGTTTCTGATTAGGGTAAACACTTTGAGAATGAGATATTTGTGGAAATCTCCTCAAAGTTAAGCCTCACCCATGAGTTTGCCTCCACATACTACCCTTAGTCCAACGGACAAGTCGAGGTTGTCAATACAGTCCTCAAAACCATGCTACAACGTATTGTCAACAAACATAAGACCAACTGGCATCATACATTTTTTTTTTCTTTATGGGATTATCGCACATCAGTCAAAATTTCCACTGGTTTTACATCGTTCCACCTCAACCATGGGATTGAAGACACCCTCCCTATCGAGTGCGAAATCCCCACATTACGCACTGCCATAGAGCTCTTACCTGACACCGCTCCAATGGAGCAACACCTGCTGACCTTAGAGCCGCTTGATGAAGATCATCGATCTTCATTACAACACAATGAGGTAGCTAAAAAATGGTCCAAAGCCACCTTCGACCACCATTTCAACCTTCTCTCATTCAACGAAGGTGATCTCGTGTTAGCCTATGATATCGCCCATGACACTCTCGACCATGGGAAATTCGAGTCATTATGGCATGGACCCTTCATATTCCAACATTTCCTCACTAAAGGCACCTACATATTGGCCTCTCCAGAAGGATACCCTCTCAAAGAACCCTTAAACGGGTTCTACTTAAAGAAATTTTACACCTAAGCATAGCCCCCCTACCTTACATTTCTCTTTGTACACATTTGGATAGTTTTTAGTCTTCTTTACCACCACCACTCCTCATGTCTGATCTCTCACTCATGTTATTCATAGATGCATCATCCATCATCCTACCACATCGGTTACGTTGACGGTGCCAGCCGCTAAACCCAGAATCTCTCTTTGGCCGCTTGGGCCCTCTATGCCCTCTCACATATCCTGCTCCACTCCAATGGCATATGTTTGGGATCAACCACCAAAAAACAAGTTGAATATGACACTATCATTGGTCTCCTCGCCAAGGCTAGTCAACGCCACATTCGTCACCTTAATGTTCTATTAGATTCCCAACTTGTTGTCCTGCAGCTCAACAACGTATATCATGTTCACGATCCTTGCATCTTTCACAAATACCTGCAAGTTAGACTTCTATATAACAACTTTGATTCCATCAAATTTACACATATTCCAAGACACCTCAATCAAGTAGCAGATCACATCTCTAACCTAGTATTATATTGGAATTTATCACATTAAACAAAATCACATACATCACATCACACATCTGTCAAAACACATAACCATAGAAATCATACATCATAAAAACATAAAGCATAAATACATGATGATCCAAAATATATCCACCATATATATATCATGAAGGTCCCCAATTTTTTACAAAAAATATACATATACAATCGCTCGTAGGATCTTGAGTCCCCTCACCCCTATGAGTACAAAAAATGAGTATCGAATACCCTATACAAACCTGGGCCCATAAACCCACATATATACAAAAATGACACTCAAGGTGCCCCCATAGCTCCCCCCTAGGCCCTCTTTCAGCCGAAGGCACCCCACCAGTTGGGGGCCCTCTGGCTCCAGGAGGTAGACAACCAGTCATCGCTACCCCCACAACTTCTGCTCGATGAATCAAAGTATACCACTCTGCTGGTACCCCCCCACACTGGTCTAGGACCTCCTTGTCCTGGATGTGGGACCATATTCCCTTAGGAACACCCTGCAGGACCCACTCAAACTGTCTGCGTAGATTCTCCAACATGGCCGCAACATACCCCTATGGTTCTCCAGCTGGTCTAGCACCAACATCATCTCACCGAAGCCTCTATCCATCCCTCGGATTTGTAGGTTCTTGTCGAGTCGACTCCCTAACAACCTCTGCCTCTCGTCCTTGGGGTCCCACATATGCAAAACAACATCAGAGATAGTGTCAGCGTCCATATACATATATAATAAATGCTATATATCCAAATCAAAAAACATAAACAACTGCAACACATACCTCGCTGGTCCCAATCCTCACCAGGAGGTAGGACCATATCCGGGTTCTGTATGTAATCCATACCATCATATGGATAGCAGAGAATAAACTATGGCATCTGACACCACACTCGTTCCACCATGTCCATGAATTAGTGGCCACCCTCACCTCCCCCATGCTGGGACAACACATGGGCCCACCGCATTAGTCACGACCCTCGCGCCTCGCTGTCTCCAGTAGAATACGCGGATGCAGTGGAGGCACCCACTCCAAAAACTAGGCCACTATCACAGACCCAAACACAAAGTCACTAGAGTTGGCTCAACGACACTAGTTTAGCTGGGAAAAAATCTTGGTGTGCATCAACACACCCCATGCAAACAGGTCCCCATCCAGGACTTGCTCCACCACCCTTAGCTAATCACCAGTGATCCACTGAGTACCCAAGGATCCATAGATCCTCACCACCATTGTTGTGATGCACTCAGTCAAGAGGTCATCAATAGCCTTGATATGGATGACCGAACTCAACATCGAGTTTGGCCCAGTACAATGATGAGCCACCATGGTATCCACTCAACCATAGTCTCACATTGGGTATTTGGTTTTTTGTATGTAGGTACTTGTTCAACAAGATTTACAACCTCTTCAGGTATATTTTCAACACTAGCATGTCGTTACTCCCTCTGTTAATAATTTCATATCCCAATCACACCTTTTGACATTTACCTTTAGGGTCCCTACATCCGGATTTGAAGTATCTTTACCTTCGCCACATTTGGGTACTGTCCACCGGTAGCACTCTCCCCCACATGAGTCATACCATTGATAGTTCCCCTTGACAACTTGACACTCATGCTGATTTCACCCTCTTAGGTTTGGAAGTCCCGATAGTATTTTTTCATTTCTGAGAATGAATCCCATCCTTGTTCTCATCATATTGCTAACCTTCCCAATGGACTCCCAGGTCATGTCCTCTTGGTTCTATTGATTGCATCTCCACAGTTTCATTATCCCTCCATCTCATTCACTATTAGTTTTCCCATCTACAGATTGTCCTCCATCCATTTACCTAATACAGAAACCCACCCATGGGGCTCCCACCCTCCACCAGTTCTCTTTCACAAACTTGCACCCTAAACAGGGCAAGCCATCTTTCACTGGGGTGCTTGTTTCTGTATCTATTTACTCAACCCAAATTATTCTTTATTTATTTGGTAATTGTATAAAGCCTTTGTTTCTAGCATATACATATATTTTTCGTTGTCATCCTTGATGGCATTCTTTTTCCTAACAAAGCAACCCATGTCTCCCTTTGTTGGGGCATCCACTCTTTTTTCATACCGACATTGTTCATGAACCCCGATTATCCCAAGTCCATGTACCCACGATCTCTAAGGTTTCCCACTTTGTTAGCCTCTGACACAGTTTAACCCCATATTTAGTTGTCCCCATGACACTAAATCCAGTTTTATGGTTGCTGCCAGTCATCCTTCAAAAATTCCCCAACCAAGGGTAGTCTTGATTCCCACAACATCTTGACTTCATTCATGTTACATGTCAGTACCTGATATCATCTATTACTTAGTACATTTCAATAAGCCCTTTGATTCTTGGCATCACGTCTCTCTTTCTGTCGACATTAGCACAGTTTCTAGAAGGGCGACAATATCTTGACTCTCATTACCTTTTCAATGAGGAGTCTCAGAAGACACATAGAGAATCATGATTTCTTTCTGATTCCGTTGACCCCCATAACATTTGAATTCAACAGCCTCCCATGTTATGGTGGGTCTTACTATGTGACTATTGCAGTTGTTTCATACCAGCTGAAGACCTCTGAATTTTTTAGGCCATCAATGCCTATGAGTCATCGACAATTCTTACAGTCATCCTTGACTCACTTCAGAGCCCGTTCACCATTCAAAACTATCATCTGCTGTTATCAACCGCCCCTGAGAGTGGTGCAGTTATCTACATCAACATCTATCATCAGTTACAGTCCCACATTTTGGTTTCATGACATGAGCATGGGGTATGCCCGCCTTGTTTGTACACATATTTTGTTTTTTCTCCCTTGAGAAAGGTTTGGGTCCCATAATTTTCCTTCTCCCTCTGGTAGATCGCTCTTGCAGTTCCTCTCTTAACTCTTCCTTACAACGACACTCTCAAAAAAATAAACATTGATGTATTTCAGCTATACGTATGCTCCTAACCTCACACATTAGGGGGCATCTATTATCACTGAAAAATCATTTGCAACATTGCACACAATGGTTGAAGAAAGACATCAATTCCAACAACAATTAGTCCACCTACAACACCAAAATCCATCAAAAGGAAAAAAACTATATATTTGGTTCAAAAAATCAAAGTGTGCAAATTCACCAAAGGAAGCATGCACACAATGCACATAATGCACAAGCTAACAGAGGCCTCAACACACACTGTGCACACGATGCGCGACTGTCTAAGAGAAAATCCACACACTTCTATGAACAACGCATTTATGGATCTTGTCATCCCCTCAACCACTTCTAGTCCGACCCCCAACATGATTTGACACTCATATCTGAGTGAAATCTAGCTTGGAGGCTGGTCAAGGGTTATAAAGTGCCCTAAAAGGATTCTTGTTCACACTATGAACCAATTATATATTGCCATGAATGGATGCTATAAATATTTGCCATGGGTGTGCTAAGAAAATAATAACTTCAAGGTATTTTTATGCTTCAAGAATTCTTCTTTGAGAATCCTCTTTTCTCTTGCAATCATTCAAGCACCATTGCAATAGGCCATTCCACTCACCTCTTGAGGGAATTGGCATTGTATTTCTTCACCATTTGTCATTTTCCATTGTATGAAGAGAAGAGCCCTCTATTATGGAACTCAAGAGCCCTCCCAAGGATGAAGAGGGGACTCATAAGTCCCTACCTTTCTCTACGGTGTTTATCCTATCAATATATGGATCCATTGGTAGATATATATTGGTCATTTCTTGCTTTTCATGGTTCTAGTTTTTCACATTCCTCTAACATTTATTTCTTAGTTGTTTTTAGTTTTAGTTTTTTTTTCATGTGTATTTGGTTAATCTAATCAACTCACAAACTTCTGTCTTGTTTAGCTGGATTAACTAAGCACACAAGTGTTGTTCTTTTGCTCACCCAAGTGGAAAAACCAACACAACACACCTAACTCTCCTTAGCCTTTTTATGGAGTAAAACTTATAAAACAATAACTAAGTACAAAACCATTAGAGTACTAGCAATATAGGGCTCTAGAGTTTTATTAGTTGCTAGATCAATTCAATAAAAATCTTGGCAAATAAAAAGTAATAAAGTATCAATTTAAGTTCCATACTTCAAGCATTAAATATACCATGCAATTTCATAATCTTGTATGAGAAAACAAAACCATGCAATAAACCATTCAATAGATGAAAAAATGTAGATTTCACTTACTTGCACCAAGAATAATCATGAGAATACCATGCAACATCACCATAAAACTTCCAAAATTGATCCAAGTTGCAAAAATCAGCCTTAAACAAGAGTGGCGCATCAAAATTTTAGCCAATAACCCTAATAGGGAACAAATTTATTTTTACCAAATCAGGTTGTAAATTAATTTAATTTCAAAATTGCTGGGACAACCTGGCCAATTTGTTACAAAAATTAAATTATGACCAAATTAAATAATTTTTCATTTAAAATCTCCTCCAAGGGTGACGCCATGCCCTTCTAAGGTGATGCTGAGCCTCATATGTGGAGCATTGAGAAAGGAAAGTGGAATGCTTGGCCTCTAGAGACCTAAAATGATGCCCACACATGCCACAAGCATCATAAATGCGTCCAAAGATGAAACCCTAGCTCTGGATGACATCTAGGGCTATCATGGTGACGCCTAGGCCTCCCAAGGCCATCATCCAAGTGAATGAAGGTAGGGTTCATACGTCTTAGTCCTTCTAGAGTGCCTCCAAAGGAAACATCCTTCCTTCATCTAGTGAAAACCTTCAATGGCTTCTTACCCCTAGCTAGGGTTTCAACATCCATGTATTGGATTTGAGCCCCCATGGAGGTTTGGGTTAATCATCCCCTCAAGTGTACCTATCCACTAGGCAAGGTCCCGCAACAATAACAAGTACGAACTATAGGGCTTCATAAGTCACAAGGATCATAGCATGTAAATCACATCTAGTAATTAAATTACTCGAACATGTGCATCAGACCCCCCTTAACCCCAAATAAATGCTCAAAGGCATTATACAATTTGACAAGTTAGGTTTGGAGAGGGTCTCAAGGTGTCCTATTGGGCTAAACTGTCTTAATTTTGGGCTGTTTCCCAGGTCGAATATAGTCCAATTCATGTAAGTGTATGAGGTGGCATTGGGTAAATATTTGGGCATGGGGTTCATGTGATAACAGGGAAATGTAGAGTCTTACTTGTGGGTGCCTTTTTGGAGGGAGAGCTTCACCTTATCATGAATGCAATTGTTTCCTAGCCCATTCATTTCCTTTTATTCTTAACTTTATTTCTTTTGATCTTTTTATCTTGTGCTTCAAGGAAATAGTTGAGGGCCACTATCCTCACTTGATGATCAGAGGTGACAACATTATCCACAAACATTTCACCAAAATGAGAAGGTTGGCTCGTTATGAGACCCCCTTTCTCTTGGCTATGCCACCAAGACCTACTACCCTAGTTTGGTGACCATATATGTGGTAGTGTCATACCGCTACCTACCCATGGTCATAATAGGTCGGCTCCTGATGAGACCTCCTATCCATTAACTAGTAACTTGCGTGTTTATGTTATCTTGTGGGTCCCCTTTTCTTACTGAGAATATTTTCACTTCTTTCTCGAGGACACCTGGGTGAAGCATCTCAAAGGTTTCAAAATTGTCTTTTAACTCTTTCCAACTACTTTTACCCTCTGGGCCTTTAGCCTCTTCTTCCCACAAGGTAATGTACAACCCTTCCTAGTGTAGCCAATCCCAATTCCCAAACAAGGATAAGGGAGATGGAAGGAAGAAACATGGAAAGTGGTAAGTATGGATGGAATAGACGATGTCTTTTTAAAGATCCACCCAGTAGCAACCCATCCTAAAGGGAAATCAACTAATTAATAGGGAACCATGTCACCCTTCCAGGTATGAATGAGGCAAATAACATAATTTCCAAGAAAACGTCATGAAATGAAGAAGTATTCAATACAACATGTCCAAGTGCTTCAAAAATTAGAGTGATACATACCATGATAACCAGACTCATTACCTCATGGAGCAAGACTCACTGCTACTTTAGGACCATGATGGTGTGATGGATACTATTGCTGGTGATATGTGGACTACACTGAAGAAAAGAGGGGCCCTCCGAGGCCATTATTAAGTCGTCTGGCTCTCGATACTCTATGTCTAGGACCCATGGGCCTCAAGACATGATATCCTTAGTTATCACTAGGCTAGAGGATAACAGGGGCCCACAAACCTTTTGGCGTTTCATCTTCTGGGGTTAAGGTTTTGGATGTTTAGGGTTTTATCATTTATTCTTTATGTTAAAAATGCCTTTAGAGCCTCATTATAATCAAATTCTTGTGAATGAGTGTAGCCGACACATCTCTCTTCAGAGATAAGCTACCACCATTTTAGCTAGCTTGTGTGCTTTGATTTTTATAGTCTTTTGTATTCCAGACAACCATTAATAGAATATGAGTTTTACTGTATTACTGTGTCCCTTGAAATACCTCTATGTATTTCCTTGTTATATCTTTGTTATATTTTTTCCTTCATGTCATTCTCAAAACAATTTGGATCAATGGTGTTAGAGAAATATGCTCCTTGTCGTTATTAGTGCATGTCCCCTATGAGGTTAGGGTATAGAGAGTTGGGTCTTGCATTTGTTTCTCTAGAGGACAGTCACTCTTTCCCGCCCAAGCAACCTCCCATTGTGAAAGAAAAGAGGGATGGCGAAGTAGAAGATCCTATCAAGCTGTTTTTTGAGAAAGCCCTCACACGACAAAGGAATGAGATGATGGATAATTTCACCTAGATCCTTCGACGATTGCCAACAACGATGGAGGCACATTCAACTAGTAGTCACTTCAGAGGTGTGATTACCTTTAAGGTACACATTAAATTTAATATTCCTTTATTTAAAGGATAGTTTGATGGTTGCGATTTGGAAAAATGATTAAGTATTCTAGAGGGTTATTTCTTTGTCCAAATTTTTTCCAACAGTGAAAAAATCACCTTCCAACTCCTTAAGGTCCTTCCCCATGTTAGATATTGGTGGGAGACTTACGGTGGGCAAAATGTCGAGGATGAGTCTACAAATTTTGGGCTAGAACCCACTTGGATAGATTTTTTTGATTCCCTCAAGGAGAAATACTACCCTGTTGGAAACTATATTTACCAATACATGAGATGGAAAAATTTGTGTTAGGAGAGAGACCATAAAGTGTTGGAGTACACCAACATCTTCCATACCTTGCACACAAATCTTGGTATTAAAGACTCCAAGTGGCACTTAGTTTTAAAGTAACATAGTGGCCTACATAGGTACATCCAAATAGATATGGAGTTCTTGGACATTGACTCACTAGGATCCACTCACTGATATATTGTAAAGATTGAGCAAAAGTTCAAGCAAAAGACTAAGAAATATTTTGGTTCTTCAAAACAATCACAGTAAAATCCCGATAAGGGTGGTGATAACTGCCAGGGAAAAGGATAAAGCAAGGATGGCCAATCCCAAAACAACCAGTCCAAGACACCAACAAATAAGGGTAATGGGAAGTCTAAGAATGACACTGGAAAGTTCTGCGAGTTCCACAAAATCCCTTGGCACAATACCGATGAACGTCGCTCCAAAAAGTCATTGTTGGATGAGACAAAAACCTCTGGGTCAAATGTTGATTCAAACTCTGAATAGAACTAGTAAAGGGAAAATGGATCATTGATGCAAAACCAAGTGTCACCATCACTACCACAAAATTAGATCTATAGGAACCATAGGATCCTAAATAAGGGGGGAACCTCTTCCACACATAGATTTGGGTGAAGGAGACCCCACTCCATTTCATTGTCGACAATGGTTTCCAGAACAACCTAATCTTAATAGAGATCATCAAGAGGTTGAACCTGAAAATGATGTTACATCCTCATACACACACCATCTGTTGGCTCATATAGGGACAAGACATTCATGTTAGGTAGAAATGTCACCTGCACTACGACATCAAAACCTTCAAAGATGAGGCATTGTGTGATGTTGACCCCCTTGAATTTTGTGATGTTTTGTTAGGACAAACATATATGTGGAAGTTTAATGTTGTTTATGAATCTAGGCCTCACAGTTGTTAGAGAAACAGGATCGTGGAGCAATAAAATAAAACAAATGTGGAAAAAAAACATAGAAGATACACAATACAATAGAGACACAGATTTACGTGGTTCACCCAGTGTGGGCTACGCTCACCAGAGAAATTTCCAGGTCCTTCCTTTATTATTATCCAGTAAATGAAGGTATACAACCTACAACAAACCTGCTATAACTTCCTCTTCTTTCTCTCATAGTCTCCTATCTCAGAATACAATGTTCGCCATAATGCATAGCTACAATAGATTTCCATCATAAAAGAGGGTTGCCTTCTAGGGAAAAAAAACCCTAACATAATTTCTACCGTTCGATCTACGACCTTATAATGAACGGTCTAGATTTACAATGAAATTACAATATACATTTACAAGGCAATTTTTCCTTCGGGGGCTTTGTCCTCGAACCCCCATCGGGGGATGCTACCCTCGAACCCCCACTGGGGGCCCGCTTTCCCCTGGACCCCCCATCCAGGGGGATATCCCCCCTGAACCCTGCAGAGGGGGTAACCCCCCTCTACACTCCCCCACATGGAAGAGTGTACATATTTCTAGGGTGTAAAGTCTTCATGGGTATAAACACGGTTGAAAAAAAAAAAACCTCTGAATCAGGAAGATAATAAAGATCCATAACCAACAATAGTGTCATTATTACTTTGGGATATCAAATCTACAGGGTATCATAGGTAATTCCAACTACACCGGTCTCTTTGACCTCCTCAAAGCAATGCATAAAGGTGGTTTATCAAACACAAAGATTTGTCCTCTTTAAGGTTCGTTTGAAAGGTGAATGGGAGGTCACTGCAACTGTCAAAACCTCTACATGGGGTCTCTCTACACAACAATAGTAGGTGGAAAATATAGTAGATGATAATAAAGACATATGTGCCTTGCCTATTAGGTGCCTATGCACTGTCAAGTGAAGCACTCAATTTATTTGACACCGGATGCTCCTTTACCTAACAACCCTATGTATATGCATTCCGTTATGGAGAATGAACAAATCAAACACCATATCCAAGAGCTAATTGTGAAGGGACACATAAGACCAATCACCTCACCTTGAGGGAGCCCAATTTTTTTGGTGTAGAATAAGGATGGGGCATGACGACTTTGTATTGATTACATATCCTTGAAAAATATCACAATCAAGAACTAGTACCCAATCCCCCAAATTGATGATCTTATTTATCATCTCAAGGGATCCAAGTTTTTCAGTAATATTGATCTAAAGTCAGACTAGCACCACGTGTCGTTTGGGAAAATGAATGTATGGAAGACAAATTCAAGTCTAAAGAAGGTCTCTTTGATTGGTTGGTAATTCGTTTCGTCTTGACTAATGCCCTTATCACATTCAAATGGATGATGGATGCCATATTTCAGCCATTCAAAAACTCCTTTGTGGTTGTACATTTGGATGACATCCTCATCTTCAACAAAACTTGGGAGGAACATTTGAAGCATATTCAATAGGTCTTGGGAACCTTGCGATAACACAAGTTATATTGAAATTTGGAGAAGTCTTCCTTCGACATGGATAAAATCCAATATTTGGGATACATCATGGTGTTAGAGAAATAGGATGCAGAGCAATAAAATAAAACAAATGCAGAAATAAAACACAAAAGATACACAATACAATAGAGATACATATATATGTGGTTCAACTAGTGTGGGCTACGTCCACCAGATAAATAGACTAGGCCCTTCCTTTATTATTATCCAAAAAATGAAGGGATACAATGTAAAGCACACCTGTTGTAACTTCCTCTTATTTCTCTCATTGTCTCCTCACTCTGAATATAATATTCACAATGATACATAACCACAATACATTTCCCTCATAAAAGAGGGTTTCCTTCTAGGGAAAAAAACCCTAACATAACTTCTACCGTTAGATCTTTGAACTTATAATGAATGGTCCAGATTTACTATGAAATTACAATATACATTTACAAGGAATTTTTTCCTTCGGGGGCCTGCTTGCTCCCAGACCTCACAGGACGGGCAATCCCCCTTGCACTCCCCCATGTGGAGGAGTGTACATTATTCAGGGGTGTAAAGTATTCATGGGGTATAAACAAGACTAAAAACAAAGGCCTATGAATTAGAAAGAAAATCAATCTCCACAACCAACATGTGGATGAGTAGGGTGTGCATGTGGATCCAACCAATATCCAAGTCATCCATGATTGGTCAAGCTCGAAGAAAATGATCGAGATCCATAACTTCTTGTGCCTTTCCAACTTCTACTATAGGCTTGTGTTGGGGATATATCATATCGCTTGGGCACTAAGATAGGTGACAAAGGGTGGAGATGTTACACATTATTTTGGTCACCTCGGTGATCACCTGATAACATGTGTCCATGTTCCCTAAAAATATTAAAAAAGACTTTCTCCATGAGAAAAGTGATTTGATTTCCTCTGCCAAAAACCATATGAAGGAAGTGTTAGAATATGATGGATGTGCTCTTTTAACCATAAACAATATCACTATTGTCACCCAACCATAGGCCAAAGCCACCCCTGAGCACCTTAACCTTGACAGAGAATCATTCTGGAAGAAAACCCTAGGATAGATAGCCAAACAAGATAGCACACCTCTCTCTCCAAGGATAGTGCACCAAACAAGAGCTAATTAGAGAGTCCAAACCATAACTAGGAGATAGTCCAAGCCAAAACTGAAATCTGCTAGCTACAACAGCTGCAATGATAGATCTCCTCTACAATTGCACACAAATTGACCAAATACAGTGTGCACAAGTGCTACTTCTGCAGTTCTGAGAATGCCTACTAGAATGAAGACTGGCCTCCTATATTTATACTAAAACTGGCAAACTGCCTGGGCTGACTTCTCATTCTGGGTGTCTATTTACTTAGTGTATAATATTTCCTTTAGTTGACTTCTTCTCTTGGAGGCTAATAACCTAATACAAGTTATCCTCTTGAGCTGACTTGTCTTCTAGGGTTATTATCCAACTAATTAGGGTTTCTTCTTGCTTCTCAAAATATTCTATTCTCGTCAGGTTTACACATGGAGGTAAATTCCTCTCGCAACTACCATAATATCAACACTCCCTCTATTGAAATAATGTAACTGCAAAGAGTATTCTTGTTATTATTAATATATTATTCATAGGATCAATCCCCATTGTGGATTGATCATGTCAGTTATTATAATAGGACCAAATCCCCTTTTGCGGATTGGTCAAAAGACAATTGTAATAGGGAGAATAAGAAGTCGGCCCCAATAGCTATTAAAGAGACCCAGAAATATAATAAAGGTGGGTTTACCTACCCAGTTTGAGAATTCGGCCCTGCCAGTGAAGAGACACTTCACACGTGCCAAACTTGTATAAATAAAGGAGGCTAGTGCCTCACTTAGACACAACTCGCTTATTCTGATAGACAAGTTTAGATATGCTACTGGAGAAGAAGGAGAGAGAGAGTAGCGCATATCTGGGAGAGGGATTTTTGTATTAGCATAAGAGATCTCTTGGCATTGTATTGGTTATCTATATTAAGGAAGTTTTGCTGGGTTTTCTTCCCCTAGAGGGTTTCCCAGGATAAATGTTGTGTCTCTTGTGATTGTGTATTTCTCAGTGATTTTGGATTATGCTATTGTTATCTAATGAAATGAAAACATCTATAATAATGGATTAAACATTAACATGGTATCAGAGCCAAGCTGAAGGAAGCAGCTTTCACAAATGAAAAATGTCACTGCTACCGTACATGAAAATTAGGGCTTTTTGATGGTGAAGCTTTTTAGCCCCAAAACTATCTAGAAAAGTGTGCCCTCCCCTAAGGATCAGTTTGGCACTCTCAATGCACCTTTTCAGTGGCTAGATCTCCCAGAAAGTGAAACCCTAGTTTCACAAAGTACCAGAAAACCAAAAAATGAGAGTACCAGAAGTACCAGAGTACCAAAAGTACTAGAAAACTAGAAGCACTAGTCTAGAAATCTGCAGATCAAGTTTGAGGGGGTAAAAGTTGGATTTTCGAAAATCTGACTGCACCAACTAGCTCGCCTCAGCTCAGCGCATCTATCCCTTGGATAGGAATTTCAAAATTCAAAGTTTGAAAAATTAGTGTTTCCTCATAAAACCCTAAGTTGCAGTTGCAGTTGCAGTCTCAAAACCAATTGCAGTTGTAGTACCAATTGCAGTTGCAGTCGTAGAACCAGTTGCAATCACCCTTGAATTTTTCTTAAGAGTTGGTAATGATTACCACTACTACCAAATGGAGCCACTACCTACAAATACCATCAAAGGTATGTACTCACATATGTTTAATGGTTAAACCCTAAAGAGTATTTGCAGGAGAAGGCATCTCTTGCCATAGATCCAGAAGGATCTCAAGATACAACACATTCAGAGGAATGATGGAACCCAGGTGTGATTATTCTGATATGCATCTATTTGTCATGACATTATCTTGATCAATGTTTCATGTTGAAGCTATGATCAAATTATTAGAAGGATTAAAAGTTTATCATAGAGCTTATCCTCTAACCTAACCTTCTGTCAAGATAGCATATTGTCTCAGTACAGAAGACAGGTTGAAGAAAGCACTCATCACCTGAATGGAGGAGACATGGAAGAAAAGCAAGCACTCATTCTTGAGGACAAGGCTCTAGGTTTGATTAATCAATATTAATAAGATTCGAAGGTACACATGACAAGTTGATGACTATAGTTGAGATAGCAGTCGTTGCAAAATATTATACTTGATAGCATGTGAACATATAGAGGTAAATGCTTTTCCTGATACAACTAACACCTCCTCTAGGAGAAACCTCATGTGTTAGTTCCAAGTTTCCATGGAAGAATTATTGGTCACAACACTATGAGAGTGTTGACCTCATTTCGTATTGTATTCCTTACCTTTAATCTTTGCTTCAAATAAATTATAAGTGATAGCTCTAAAGGAGCTACTGTGATTATTGTTCGTGCTATTGCTTTATATTATCAGAGGAATGTTATTCTTGCTTGTTGTTTTGTTGACCTTGCTCTAGGTCACATGAGGAAGTTATAGAGAAGGTTGCAGAAGGCAACGTGCTAAAGGAGATACCATAAATGAAGCAATCGTCATTGGAAAAGAAGAAGGTGGCTCGCATAAGCTAAAGGGTCACTCAGAAGCTGCCATGACCCACGCCATTGAAAAATCCATGTGAACTTTGGCATAGAAGATTAGCTCACATCAAATACAAGGCACTACCATACATATGCAAAGCAGTCACATTGTACCAGAACTCAAAGGTGACCATGAAGGTGTATGCAATGGATGTGTACAAGGGAAGAACATCAAGAACCTGTTTCCGAAGAGGGACAACAAGGCATAAGGAGTCCTAGAACTCATTCATTTAGATGCATGTGGCCCAATGCCATCGTCCTCCATTAGTGGGTATAAATACTATGTATCATTCATTGATGATTATTCTCGTAAGACCTGGATATATTTGAAGTGTTCAACAAGTTCAAGGAATTCAAAGCCTTGATAGAGAACCTTTATGTAAGGAAGATTAAGATACTCAGGTCAGATAATGGAGGAGAATATACCTCAAAAGAGTTTG
>JASDQU010307287.1:40699-59493 GCA_032191745.1 Picea mariana
GCAAATCTATCTCTATTGTTTAAAATAGAACTAAAGAACTTCGAGGAAGCTAGAAGAGAATAAAATTGGGTTAATGCTATGAATGAAGAATTAGATCAAATTGAGAAAAATGAAACTTGGGATTTAGTTCCAAAACCAAAAGAAAAGAATGTAATTGGCACCAAGTGGGTTTTTAGGAACAAACTGAATGAGGATGGACAAGTAGTGAGAAATAAGGCAAGGCTTGTATGTAAAGGATGTGCTCAAGTTGAAGGGATAGACTTTGATGAAACTTTTTCTCCAGTAGCTAGAATAGAAGACATTGTAATCTTTATGGCATTTGCAAGCTACAATAGTATCAAAGTCTCTCAAATGGATGTTAAATATTCATTTCTAAATGGAAATTTGGAAGAGGAAGTATTCATTGAATGACCTAAGGGATTTCAGCTGACAGACAATCAAGATTATGAGTGAAAATTGAAGAAAACATTATATGGATTAAAACAAGCTCCTAGGGCATGGTATTCAATACTGGACCAGTACATGCAACAATAAGGTTTCAAAAAGGGAACAACACACAATAATATCTACATCAAAATAGATAATGCAGAAATTTTGATCATTGTAGTGTACGTGGATGACATTATATTTGAAAGTAATAATGATAAAATGAGACAAAATTTTGTAGAAGAAATGCAAGAGGAATTTGAAATGTCCATGCTAGGATAATTGTCATTCTTTTTGGGACTGTAAATCACTCAAACTAGCAAAGGAATATTCATCTCTTAGAACAAATACATCAAAGAGATGTTGAAGAAGTTTGAAATGGAAGATTGTAAAGTTGTTAGGACACCCATGGTCATTGAATTTAAGCTCGATAAGGAGGATGAATCTAAGGAAATTTATTAATCTTTGTATAAGTCAATGATAGGAATCCTACTTTATGTGACAACTATAAGGCTAAACATAATGCAGACAATAGGGCTAGTTGGAATATTTCAAGATGCACCCAAGGAAACACATGTATAGGTTGTCAAATTAATATTTATATATTTAAAGGGTACTTTGGACTTTGGACTAAGGTTTCCAAAAGGAGAAGACTTTACTCTAACAACATATGCTGATGTATATTGGGCAAGAAGTGTTGATGATAGGAAGAGCACAAGTGGAGGAGCATTCTTCTTGGGAAATTGTTTAGTCTCTTGTCTAAGCAATAAACAATATTCAATCTCCTTCTCCATAGTAGAAGTTGTTAGAATATGATGGATGTGATCGTTTAACCATAGACGATATCACTATTGTCTCCCAACCATAGGCCGAAGCCACCCCCGAGCAACTTAACCTTGACAGAGAATCATTCTGGAAGCAAACCCTAGGATAGATAGCCAAACAAGATAGTGTACCTCTCTCTCCAAGGATAGAGCACCAAACAAGAGCTGATCAGAGAGTCCAAACCATAACCAAGAGATAGTCCAAGCCAAAACCAAAATCTACTAGTTGCAGCAGCTGCAACGACAGCTCTCCTCCAGACTTACGCACAAACTGGCCAACTGTAGTGTGCATAAGTGTTGCTTTTGTAGTTATGAGAATGCATGCCAGAATGAAGACTGGCCTCCTGTATTTATACTAAAACTGACAAACTACCTGGGTCGAATTCTCATTCTGGGTGCCTATCTACTTAGTATACAATATTTCCTTTAGTCAACTTCTTCTCTTGGAGGCTAATAACCTAATGCAAGTTATACTCTTGAGCCGACTTGTCTTCTAGGGTTATTAGCCAACTAATTAGGGTTTCTTCTTGCTTCCCAGAATATTCTATTCTCATCATGTTTACACGTGGAGGTAAATACCTCCCGCAACTACCATAATATCAACACTCCCTCCTAGCTAAGGAGGTATTGAAGGTAATGGTCTTGAGAATAAACATACCATTCACTTGGTAGCATCAACATAGTCATATAGACTATCTCATGATTAGATCATGAGAACCATCATCACTATCAGTGTCATCAACTGCATCATCTCTCGAAACCATACTCCATCTGAGTAATCAGACATGATATTGGATAAGTCACTCACTCCACGGAGTGACATAAGAGTCATTCTTCTAATCTGAACATATGTCCTAGAAGAATAAATATCCTGAACCATTTTCCATCTGGGAAATCTCTGTCCATTGATCATCCATCTAATTGATAATCATTTCCAACACTATTGATAGTCTTCAAGGCAATCAGAACAATGTCATTCAATAGAACACAACTGTGTCTATCCATAGTAGTACAATCCAGTGTAACACTGCCACACCAAGTAGCACATAGATACTTGATCAGTTACATATATTCACAATCAGTGGAACACATCCACCATAGTAGTATACATCTATTGTCTAGAGACATGCAGTCTCAATAAAAATCATATCATCAAACTGTGCAAAAAACATTGTTATGATATAAACTGAATCATCTGGGCCATTCTTCCACTCACATCTATGATATCTGGAAGGGTATCTTCCCTTAGAAGGTAAAACATCAATGATGAGATATCTGGACAATTCTCCTCAAGCAAGGAAGAAAAATTGTCCCTATTTCTAAGCCTATACCATTCACATATCTGGGCCATTCCTCCATCACTAAACAAAGTGCAACCTGGAGAGAATGAATCTGCCCTAGGGAATGTCTATCCCAGATTGTTCAACCTGGACCATTCACCTATCTGAGCCATTCCTCTGGCACTAAACAAAGTGCAACCTAGAGAGAATGAATCTTCCCTAGGTGATGCATACCCCCTACCTCAGTAGGGTCCACTGACCTCTCGGTCTCTGAATCGTTCCAAATTCTGAGCCGAAATGGCTCTTCGAGCTCCTGTTGGAACCCCTTGAACAAATCCACAGGTCCCTTTAATTCCCTGGCATAGGCCTTGAGAAAACCTATGCACACGATCAACTTTTGACGCCCTTCTATGTTCTAAACCAACACATAACTCGGTGCTGACTCCTTTCCAACTAGCCCCTTCTTATCTGGTGACCTCGGGCTATGACCCAAGGCTTAAACAACACTCCTTTCATGTTTCAGGGTTTCGCGAGTCGGGACTCCCTATCTCACGACTCATTCACTATCGAACTCCCAGTTGTCGAAATGCTAAAAAGGGCTTAACAGCTCTGGCTCCTCCCTTAGCCTTTGTCCACGTGACCACCACTCTGTGACTACGCGCTTAACGTCAAAGCGCTATTGGCTTTCGCAATTCAGGGAATCGTGATGCAAGCATTCCTTCTGTTCTCTATCTTTCGAATCCTCGGTCCAAGAAATGTCGAAATATTTCTGCTGAGAGATCAACGGTCCATATCCCTCTTGAACCAATAGCTACGATCCCACTGGATCGAAGGCTCAAAATTTTTTGGGCCTTTCCCTGAAACCTTGACTGCTTTCCATGTGTCCTCCTTGATGGACGGTCTTGGTCCTTTCGACGACTTCTACGAAACGCCAACCAGTTGCCAAGTGTCCTCCTTGATGGACGGTCCTGGTCCTTTCGCGAATTCTCCTTTCACAATTTTTTTGGAGACTCTTCACTCTTAGTCTCTCGGTGTCCAAATCCCCAAAATGTGGGTCTCTTGACACGCGTCCTCTAAGATGGACGGTCCCAAATGCTTTCAGGACTTTGATAGGTCCTCTCTCTTCTTTTGTTACAAGGGTTAAACCTTGGGCATCTTTTCTAGATCTGACGGCTCATGGAAATTCGACACTTCTCCCTCGAAGTTTCTACCATCCTTTCTACCCTTCTATGCGACTTCATAGGGATTAAACCCCTCACACCTTCTTCTGGATCTGACGGCTATCAGTCTTCTACACTATATCTGATGGCCCAGATCTAATCTTCTGCGCGTCTCCCAGAGACTAAACCCCGTGCATGTATCCTTGATCCAACAACTCTCATGCCACTGTACTCTCGATCCAACGGCTGGCGCGATTTCATGATTTCGGTGATTGCAAGTATGGGGTGCAGCCTCCTCTACTCCTCCAACCCCCAATTCCTGAATGTGTGGATATCCAAGGGTTTAAACCCTATGCACGTTCACCTGATCCAATGGTTGTTGAGTATTGGTGCTAGATCTAACGGTTCATATATGTCCTCCTTGCACGCTGTCCTCCTACTGCCTGGACATAGATTCAATGGTCCAAATATTTCTTCCCTGTGCTGATCCAATGACAGTTGTGCTCTTCCTCCTGAGATTTCTTGTCTTTTTGACTTAGAAGATTTTCTAAGTCTCGAAGGTCTCGACCTTTGACTCTTCCTCTTACGAGCCCAGTTTCCTTTGGGTCTCGTCTACATTATAGAAATGCTCCCCCTCCTAATCTTTGTCAACTCAGAAACCTCGAAAGGTTTTCTCTGTGCGCGTTCTTCTCGCGCTTTCTCTTCTGAGCTTATGGGCTTAGGACAAGTCCACTCTCACACACTCCTGGTGCTACTAAGTATTTTGCTAAACTCAGATTTGAGAAATTTTCTTGGAAAGAAAACTCCCTACGCCCACTTGGCGTTCTTCTGCTTGATGCACACCTTGCAGAGCCTACAGAGTATTCAACAACTCTGTGAGTGTCTTCTCTTCAACACTTCCCTTTCCTCAGAAATCGAAATAGAGTTCTCTGGTGTACTCTATGCACTAGCTCAATGCCCTCTTGGCAGAGCTCTACAGAACCTTCAGTAGTTCTGTCTTCCCTGAACTCGAAACAGAGTTCCTTCCTATGCACTCCTTGCACCTCTGCTGATGAAGGTTCAACGCTATACCTCTTGATATTTCTTGAGGTTACCTCACCTCTGCCAATGCACACCTTGCAAACTATGTGCACTCCTTGCACTCGGAAACTCAAAGACGAGAAGAAATTGAAACTTCTGAAATTACTTCACCAGTTATGCATTTAAAACATGAAATGCATAAAAACATGGAAACACATACAGACAATTCATGGCAGGAAAAACTGCTCTTCTATTAATCTATATGTCTATACAAATGTGTTTACAAAGGTTGGACTATAACAAGTCTCAGCTCTCTCTCGAGACCTCTATGCTCTGGTCTCTCCTCCTAACTCTCTACTCTAATTTTTTAATTACAAAATGAGGGCTCCCATGAGCTTATCCTCAACCATCGTCTCTGAGCTATCACTATCACAGAGCGGCTCCTATGGCTACATTACATAAATGGATGCCCAGTCTTGACTACGTCCTGGTCTTGCTACAAACAACCATTAAAGGAAACCTCAACCACTACCTATACAAAGGCGTTGTCTAGCATTAAAATCCTTACAACATTTATTGAAATTTCAAATTTCAAAATTGAGAGAGTTGTGCCTCTCCCTTTCTCCATTAAATGTGTGTTGGATGTGTTGGCTGGCAGGCACGCTGCTAACATGGAGCGATGCTCCTGCATCATACTCCTCAGCTGGAAAAATCATGGTCTCCTAACATGAGCTCCTCTTCTCCAGTGTTAAAATCCACTTGGATCCCAAACTTTCCCTTGGAGCTGTCCATCTACTCCTCTGCTTCGTTTTTGTTGTTGTTGTTGCCCTGCTGCTCTTGCAAGCTCCCTTCTACTTAGCTTCTCATTGTTGGCAGTCTCCACTCCTGAACTCAACATCAGCCTTCTAATTTATTCAATTACCTCATCTAGTTGCTCCAGTGGCTGGCTCTTTGTATGCAGTCTTCTCTGATGCATTTATGTCTTCTCAATGGGAAGGTCTGCTTTATCTCCCATGCTATCTTTATCTTTCTTTGTGGCACTAGGTGGCCACTCTACTGCAGACTCTAGCTCTGTAGTCTCCTCACTGAACTATTGCTCATCTTCTTCCTGTGGCAGTTTTGTTGCTGCCATTTCTCCTGCTGGCATACTTCCAACTTCTTCCAGCTTGGCTTGTCGGATGTGAAAACCTTGCACCATCACCCTCTTCTCTAGGGCTTCCAATTCTTCATATATTGCAGAAAAATCCATGCTATCTGCTTCCTCTTCTGTTGCAGACTCCAGTGCTGCAGTCATTTCTGTTTCAGCTTCCTGGCTGAAAATTTTGAGCAACTCGGCTGAATGCTCTTCTTCTTCTCCTTGGGAAAACATCAGTGTCTGCTCCACTTCTTCCTCTTCTTTGAAAGTCTCTGTCGGTTGTCCTCCTTCTATTGTTGCATCCACAACACATACTCTTGCCTCAATTGGGCTATCTGGTAGGGATACCCGAATTCCCCCAATCATCAGAATGCTCTTCTGATCCTCCTTCTAGATGGTGCAAGTTTTTAACTTGTCATCATCTTCATTCACATGGTCTACAAAACCACATGAATCTTCACTTATCAGCACTCCTTGCTGACCTGAACTTACTCCTGAGTCCCTGAGACTTTGAGATAGTCTCACTTCTCTTCCCCTGCCCACTTGGAAATTTGGGAATTTTCTGCTGCCCACTTGGCAGTCTATGAGATCTATTGATCCCATCTCATTTCCCACTTGGCAATCTAAACTTTCACCACTGCTCCCCTGGTAGTACGCAATACCTTCCACTGATCTCTTTCCATTTCCCACTTGGAAACTTGAAAGTTCACTTCTTCCCACTTGGCAGTTTATGAGATCCATTGTTAATCTCATACCATTGCCCTCCTGGCAATATGAATTTCCATCGCTGTCCTCCTGACATTCTATGAGATCCTCCAATTATCTCATTTCATTGCCCACCTGGCAATTCAAAAATTCATCCCTGCCCTCCTGGTAGTTTATGAGATCTGAAACTGATCCCTCTTCCTCGTCACTAAGGGTTTCTCCAACTTTTGGCTCACATATGCGAACCAGCTCTGTGTCACTGAGGTTTTCAGCATACCTCAACCACTTCTTCAACTCTTGTTGTTGTTTCCTGGCCAACAACTTTTGAATAGGCCATTTGGATTTCTTGTTTAGAGGCCATTCGTACCTCCAGTCTACTTTTGCCTCCTGTTGCATCTTCAATGCTAGTTGTTCCATTCTCTCCCTTATCTCAGAGAGTTCTTTGTCAATCTCTGCTTTACTCATCTTTTGGTGGTCTCCTCTTCCACGACGCTCATGGCCCTCAGTAGCAATCTCTACCTTCTATCTTCCCTCTTAGAAAACTTATGGATCACTCTACGCCTGAGAGAATCTCCATGTCCTCCTATATCTCGCCTGGTTGTCTATTAACTGTTGCACACCTGTAAACAATCACCACAGATCATTAACACCCCGCTTCTTTCACCTGCTGTATACAGATGAATCTCTATTTCTGATTCCACTTGATGTTACCAGAATTTATCCTTTCAATCCCTTTGTCTTCTATCCGCAAACAAAATCCTGCTCTGATACCACATGATGCAAACCCCCTACCTCAGCAGGGTCCACTGACCTCCTGGTCTCTAGATCATTCCAAATTCTAAGTCAAAATGGCTCATCGGGCTCCTATTGGAACCCCTTGAACAAACCACAAGTCCCTTTAATTCCCTGACATAGGCCTTGAGAAAACCTATGCACGCAATCAGCTTTTGATGCCCTTCTCTATTCTGAACCAACACATAACTCAACGCTGACTCCTTTCCAACTAGCCCCTTCTTATATGGTGACCTTGGGCTATGACTCAAGGCTTAAACAACACTCCTTTCTCATTTCGGGGTTTCACGATTTCGCGAGTCGGGACTCCCTGTCTCATGACTCCTTCACTCTTGAACTCCCGGTTGCCAAAATGCCAAAAAGGGCTGAACAGCTCTGGCTCATGATATTCCTCTGAATGCTTTTGGGGTTTTGCGATTGCGCGAGTCGGGACTCCTTGTCTCATGAATCCTTCACTCTTGAACTCCTGGTTGTCGAAATGCCAAAAAGGGCTTAACAGCTCTGGATCCTCCCTTAGCCTCCATCCACATGACCGCCACTCTGTGACTACGTGCTTAACATCAAAGTGCTACCGGCTTTCGCAACTCAGGGAATCGTGATGCAAGCGTTCCTCCTGTTCTCTGTCTTTCGAATCCCCGATCCACAAAATGATGAAATCTCTCTGCTGAGAGATCAACGGTCCATATCCCTCTTGAACTAATGGCTACGATCCCACTGGATCGATGGCTCAAAATCTTTCGGGCCTTTCCCCAAAACCTTGACTGCTTTCCACGTGTCCTCCTTGATGGATGGTCCTGGTCTTTTCGGTGACTTCTATGAAACACCGACTAGTTTCCATGTGTCCTCCTTGATGACGGTCCTGGTCCTTTCGCGAATTCTCCTTTCCTGATTTTTTTGGAGACTTTTCACTCTCGGTCTCCCGGTGTCTGAATCCCTAAAATGTGGGTCTCTTGAAACGCGTCCTCTAAGATGGATGGTCCCAAATGCTTTCGGGACTTTGATAGGTCCTCTCTCTTCTGTTGTTACGAGGGTTAAACCTCAGGCATGTTTTCTGGATCTGATGGCTCACGACAATTTGACACTTCTCCCTCGAAGTTTCTGTCGTCCATTCTACCCTTCTGTGTGGCTTCACAGGGATTAAACCCCTCGCACCTTCTTCCGGATCCGACGACTATTGGTCCTCTATGCTAGATCTGATGGCCTAGATCTAATCTTCTATTTGTCTCCCAGGGACTAAACGCCATGCACATATCCTTTATCGAGCGGCTCTCATGCCACTGTACTCCTGATCCAACGGCTGGTGCGATTTCGCGATTTCGGCAATTGCAAGTATGGGGTGCAGCCTCCTCTGCTCCTCCAACCCCTGATTCCCAAATGCGTGGATATCCAAGGGTTTAAACCCCATGTGCCTTCTCCTGATCCAATAGTTGTTGGGTATTGTCACTAGATCTGATGGTTCAGATCTATCCTCCTTGCTCTCTCTCCTTTTGCTACCTGGACGTAGATTCAACGGTCCGGATCTTTCTTCCCAGTGTTGATCCAACGACAGTTGTGCTCTTCCTCCTGATATTTCTTGGCTTTTTGACTTAGAATATTTTCTAAGTCTCGAAGGTCTCAACCTTCGAATCTTCCTCTTGCGAGCCCAGTTCCCTTTGGGTCTCGTCTGCATTATAGAAACGCTCCCCCTCCTGATCTTTGTCAACTCAGAAACCTCGAAAGGTTTTCTCTGTGCACTTTCTTCTCGTGCTTTCTCTTCTAAGATTATGGGCTTAGGACAAGTCCACTCTCGCACACTCCTGGTGCTACTGAGTATTTTGCTAAACTCAGATCTGAGAAGTTTTCTTGGAAAGAAAACTCCCTACGCGCACCTAGCGTTCTTCTGCTCAATGCACACCTTGCAGAGCCTACAAAGTATTCAACAACTCTATGAGTTTCTTCTCTTAGACACTTCCCTTTCCTCAGAACTCGAAATAGAGTTCTATGGTGCACTCTATGCACCCGCTCAATGCCCTTGGCAGAGCTCTACATAACCTTCAGTAGTTATATCTTCCCTGAACTCGAAACAGAGTTCCTTCCTGTGCACTCCTTGCACTCGGAAACTCAAAGACGAGAAGAAATTGAAACTTCTGAATTACTTCACCAATTATGCATTTAAAACATGAAATGCATAAAAACATGCAAACACATACAAACAATTCATGGCAGGAAAAATTTCTCTTCTATTAATATGTATGTCTATAAAAATGTGTTTACAAAGGATAAATTGTAACAAGTCTCATCTCTCTCTCGAGACCTCTCTACTCTGGTCTCTCCTCCTAACTCTCTACTCTAATTTCTTAATTACAAAATGAGGGCTCCCATGACTTTATCCTCAACCACCATCTCTGAGCTATCGCTATCACAAAGCAGCTCCTACGGCTACATTACATAAATGGATGCCCAGTACTGACTACGTCCTGGGCTTGCTGTAGGCAACCATTAAAGGAAACCTCAACCACTACTTGTACAAAGGCGTCGTCTAGCATTAAAATCCTTACAACATTTATTGAAATTTTGAATTTCAAAATTGAGAGGGCTGCACCTCTCCCTTTCTCCATTAAATGCGTGCTGGATGTGTTGGTTGGCTGGCATGCTGCTAACATGGAACGATGCTCCTGCATCACTAGGCAATGATTGTTCGAACCATTTCCAAAGGAAATAATTGTCCTGCACTGACCTCCAAAACACATCATTCTTTGAAACTGCTCACAGTTGTGAGCTTCGAAAGAATGATTGTTTGGTGAGGCGGACTAGACTTCTTGACCACTACTGAGAGTGATCGTTAAGAAGAGAGACTGTCCTAGACCATTCTCCATGTTAACCACAAGGAGAATCATTTTCTATGGTACATCAACAACCCATCGAACCCTTTTCATTATGAAAATGACCGTTCGATCTGGACCATTTTCCGAACTGGAAAATGCTTGTCCGTCAGAAATCTCAAAATTCTTTCCGAACTGGAAAGGAACTGCTCATCCTAGACCATTTTTCGAACTGAAAAATGACTGTCCATAAATCAATAACACATCAGTGCTCCCTCGCAACCTAGGAGTCATCTCTTCCTTTTTCAATAAGGAAGTCGTATCCACGAGATCCAGCTTGAGTACACAAAATATTTCATAGAGGATTTACCAAAATGGTTGCTTATCTGCTCATCTATGGAGATGTATATTTGAGAACCACTTTCACTTTTCTAGACTTCATCAAGGAGAGTGTAATTCTTGATCTCAATGTACTTCAGTCTTTTTGGAACACCGGTATTCTCTGAAGGCTTCATATAGCTCTGATCAATATAGTATATAATTGTTGAATTCAACTCTTTTGTTTCCTGCTAGCTTATAACATCGTGGCAAGGCTCAAACTGGAACATATCCATGTGGCACTTCTTCTGTCATCGTGAGATCTTTGTCATGGATTGGAAATCCATCATTCTGGAGTTATGAGTAACCATTTTGATATAATATAGAAAGTTTTCACCACGCTTTTGTTGTGCATTGGAGGTTCTCTACCAAGTTGTCTTCTTTCATCTGCATACAAGGGTCTCTTTCTGGTATACCTCAAATCCTTGAGGTTGCTCTTCATACGCTCTTTGTTCAATTATTTTGGAGAATAGTCTTTTCATTCATCTGATGTAAACTCCAAACCATGGATATTGCAGACGATATAATGGCTCATGTAGAGGTATGTCTAGTTTACTTGGAACAAACAATCATCATAGTCTTCTCCCTTCATCTGGGAGAACTTCTAGGTCTGGATCTTGCAATGCTTTCATTCATAAGTCTTCCATACACTATTTTTTATCACAGCTTCCGGTTCCTCTGCTTGATTTCTTTTAGTGAGTTCATATCAGGTTGATAGTCTCGATACAATGACTGGTTGTTCTATCTTTTCTTTCTCTCTTGGAATCTTCATGTTATTCCTCATATTTTTCTTTCTCTTTTGAGTTCATGGAGTTTTCTACAGATTTCATGCCCTGAAGATTCCACCTTCTTCCTTTCATCATAGGATCATGGATGTGGATGGAAAACCATGGATACTTTTGAGGCTTCTTTTTTTTTCACTAATCCTTAATTCTTCTTGTGCACAACAAGACCAAAGTTCTTCAAATGTAGGATACTCCTTCCTTGTGTTCATGCTTGTAGCAAATGCATCCCATGTCTTGGGAAGACCGTTGAGTACTATATTTACCAGTTCCTTCTCTGAGATGATCTCTTCAATCACTTGTATTTGATATCTTAACTGAGATATTCTCACAAAGTATGATGTTATGTTGTCATCATCATTCATCTTCATGTTACGGAGCTCATTCTTCAAACTCATTACTTGTCCAATGTTTCTGACTGAGAAGAGGTTTGTTAGGGCATCATACATCTTCTTAGATAAGTCAAGATGGGATATGTAGGGTATCAAGTGGTATTTTATAGATTCCACTATGATACTCAGGGAATTGATGTCATTGTCTTTGTGCTTCTCCATAACTACAACATTCTACAATTCCTTCTCTTTTCCTTCTTCAAACATTGGTTCCACGATCTTTCCTTTCACGATATCTAGCACTTTATTCTTGGAAAGGATGAGGTCAATCCTTGTATTCCACACTCTGAAGTTAGAAGCCCCATCTAACTTGTTTTATGACTTCATAAAGTAAGTCATGGTTGCTTTGACTTGGTCAACCCTAGATTTTGACCAAAAACTCAACCTTGACGTCTTAGCTTGCCGAGAGTACCAGGATATGTGCTAGGCTAGGGAACACTAGTATATCTGGAAATTAGGTCAATCCCTTCACTTAAGGTGTCTCAATGAGAGGGTTAGGGTTTCTGCAACTGCATCTGCTAGTAACACTAGCAACAATTCTTTAGTAACTGCTCCTGCTAGAAACCCTAGCGACAGTTCTTCAACGAGATTACTATCCTTATGGCTATGCTCCCTTCCAATGGTTAGACTGAATGAAGGAGGTGTGGGCCCATAACCTTTTAGAATATGATGGATGTGCTTGTTTAACCATAGACAATATCACTATTGTCACCCAACCATAGGTCGAAGCCACCCCACCTTCACCTTAACAAAGAATCATTCTGAAATCAAACCTGAGGCTAGATAGCCAAACAATATAGCACACCTCTCTCTCCAAGGATAGCGCACCAAACAAGAGTTGATCATAGAGTCGAAACCATAACCAAGAGATAGTCCAAGACAAAGTCGAACTCTTCTAGCTGCAATAGCTGCAACGATAGCTCTCCTCCAGACTTGTGCACAAACTAGCCAACTGCAGTGCGCACAAGTGTTGCTTCTTAAGTTCTGAGAATGCCTGCTAGAATGAAGACTAGCCTCCTGTATTTATACTAAAACTGGCAAACTATCTGGGACGACTTCTCATTCTGGGTGACTATTTACTTAGTATATAATATTTCCTTTAGCCGATTTCTTCTCTTGGAGGCTAATAACCTAATACAAGTTATCCTCTTGAGCTAACTTGTCTTCTAGGGTTATTAGCCAAATAATTAGGGTTTCTTCTTGCTTCTCATAATATTCTATTCTTGTCAGGTTTACACATGGAGGTAAATACCTCCCGCAATTACCATAATATCAACAAAAGCAAATTACATTGTAGAAACATCTTGTTGTACAAAAATTCTCTGGATGAAACAAACACTGTAAGGCATTCAGATAGACTACAAGAATCCAATTTCGATACTATGTGACAACACCAATGCTATAATAATTTCAAAGAATCCAGTGATGCACTCAAAGAAAAAACATATCCCAATCAAATATTATTTTATTAGGGAATAGGTAAATGATAAGACTGTCAAGTTGGATAATGTTCCTACCAAGGAACAAATAGGAGACATATTTACAAAACCCCTACCCAGAGATACATTTGAGTATCTCAGACAGAAGAGATGGGAGTCATTCTCATTTCTCAGTGAAAGCTTCAGGGGAAAGATGATGGGAGCTCAACATAACCAAAATATCATGGGGAGAGTGCATATGGTTGCATGGTGAAAAGAAAAATGAAGGGTATCACGTTAAGGGGAGCTAAAAAAGGATAAGAATATTGTTTGTTGCAATGAAGAAATTACCAAATACAAAAACCCTTTTCCATTGATGTCAAAGGGGGAGAGAAACAAGACATGGGGAGACTTGTAGATAGAGGAGACTTACATAGACCAGTTTAAGAATATGTGTTGCCATCAATGACCAAGGAGTAGATTGTTGGAAATTGTGTTGTCATTGATGTCAAATGTAGAAATCCTTGGATGTCATTGATGTCACAAGTAGGGGGATATTGACTATTGTTGTCATTGATGAAGGAAGGAATATGTTGTTGTCAATTCCAAGGATCATGAAAGGTTCATTATCATTGATTGACAGGATATCGTATTTTCATGGGATCGAAAGAAGAATCGAAGAAATTTGGCATAATTTAAAAAGTTTCATAAATTAGAAATTGGCAGATGAGATTAGATCTGGGATAAGATCCTCACTAGATCGACAAATCTTGTTGATTGTCCATCAGACCACGAAATAAAGAGATTTAGTGGTTCGAAACTTCATATCATAGCTTTCTATATCGACTTTGACACCAATACTTTGAGGATGATATCCAGTTGTTCATCGTGGAGGGAGAATCAATGACCATGATCTATCATAGATCAGACTACAAGGAAGAGCATTCAGAGCAGGACTCTGACACGTTTGAGTATTAACTCCAATCATCATAGTATATTAAGTTTGACCACGTGGATGAATCATTTCCATTTGTTTCGATAAGTGATCAACGACAGATATTAAACTCCTAAAATAAATCGACGATGTAGAACTATTTGGAGCGATTTGGTTCCATCAGAATTCAATTTTTCAGAGCATTTATCTCATGCCATTATGAGACACTCTGATATAAGAAGCTCCTAATCAACAGGGACCATTGGTCTATTGGAGCAATAGAGAATAAATATGAACCGATTATTGGATGGGAAGGAATATGAATGATTGTGAGCCAACTTAGATGCCACATTATGTCCACGTCGGCACCATGACACCTAAAACCTGTAGAAGGGGCCACGTGAGAAAAATAATTTGTAGTTAATACATGTCACATCATATGCCACATGTCATACTTCGTACAGATCCATGTTAATACCAAGACAATTCCACGAAAGCACGAAACTGTAACCCAATGATTGGACCACATGTCATAAGCAAATTTGGCCACGTACAAAGGTGATAGGAAGTCCGACAATGAAGGAAACTTTGAATTAATATGAACTGTTGATCTATTAGAGCCATAGCTATTGGAGGAGGAACGTTGACAGATTATTTTACACTCTAAAGCGAAAGCATCAAATATTATTCTATTTTGGAGTCATTCCCATTGGAGTGAAACAAATCACCCTTTTATTTACACTCTAAAGAAAAGTATCGAATAATATTCCCTTCCTCGAGAAAAGTGATATCTTGATAAAAATGAGCAATCTAGATCGTTGGTCGACATGAAAACAAGATGCGATGGTAACCATAGATCTTGAATGATCGATGACTTAAACAAGGCCTAACCACCATCACATACTCCATCTTTGGAGGGTTTTGAGTTAAAATACTTAGAAATTATTAATCGTTCGCCAAGATAGGAAATAAATAATGAACAAGTGAAAAAAACACTCTAGATTACATGCTCATGCCCAGGTCTTAGGTGGCCAATAGTATTTTACAACTTTCATGCGCAAGTCATTTATTACAATGCCCTGAAGGGATGGAAATGCAGAAAAAGGTGGTCTAATAAACCTGTTGAATCTGTGAACTCTGACTTTTGAGCATCTGTCTTCTCAGTCTGTGGTGACTCATATGCAAATCCAACTAATGAAACTTGGTGGATAACATTGGCTCCATATGGGGATGTTTTCTTGATCTTTTTATAAAAGAAGAGTATGCAATAATCTAGAATCTGTGACCTACATCACAAATGTCTTGCCAAAAACAACATAAGCAACACGTATATATGAAAAACAACAATTTCAAATACAAGCTACACTAATAATAGAATAAAATGAAAAATGTTGTAAAAATAAAATATAAAGAGGAAGGGTTAGAGAGATATCTTACAAGGGATGGCCCCATGGGCATCAAATGTCATCATTGAGAAGCAATTTGAAAAGTTGTCTGCTCACTGGTAGCTTTGACCTTTCCACTGTCTAACTAGATAAAGTAGAAAATGCATGAATCAACCATGTCATGAATGAAACAAAAGCTCATATGTATGAATAATCCATGTCCGAGATGACTTGTCGAAGATCATTTTCCAAGTTTTATCAACTTGGAATTTTTCTTGGGAATACACCACCCCAGAAACCTATGTTTTTCTTTATTCAACCAAACTTTGAAGTTTGGTAAGCCTTGTAAATTTTTTATGAAGATCTACATTCGACTGTCATGGTGGAAGGCTAACCAGTGCTTATAATGATCTGGAGTTGATAAACTGAAGCTATATTCCAATTTCCCATTAACTTTCATTTAGTCATCCAATGATTGAGAGATTGAAATTGGAACTAGAACTGGAACTATCAAGGAATTTGCTTCACCGATTATTTCAAGATCATCACAATTGACGGATATTTTCTCTGAGGAGATGGATTCTTTGGGAGGATGGTGGGGAGTTGAATTATTCGTATTTTCAATAAATTCAAACTCAATTTCCTTTATTTCCTTCTGATCGATTACTGACTCATCTATAGGATTTTCTGAAATTTCCAGATGAAATTCCTTTTCTTGTTCACTGTGAAGCTCTAGCTCTATAGGGTCTGAATACTCAATACAAGCTTCTGCCTCTGCAAGAAGAGATTCCAAGGCCTTTAATTGATTTGCATAGATAAGTTCTATGGCATAAATGACTTATTTCTTACTAGAATGTGGTGAAGCATCTGAACTGACTGTCTTTATAACTGGAGGTTCCTTTTCCTTCCACTTTTCCATGAAAGCATCAACCAATTCTTTGCAAGTTCTGGCTTAGTTATCCTTGAGCTCCATAAACCAATCAAGATCATCATCGTCAAAGGACAAGATAAACAACTTCATTTTTATATCTTCATATAAGGAATTGTAACACCATTTATTGAATCAATGGGAAACTTTCTTAACATGGCGTCTAGCATCAACAATATTATTACTTTGAAAACAAGGCAAATTTTGTAAGGAATTTTTTGGAATTACAGGTGGATAACCACTTATTGCAGAGAAAACAATAGGTCTATAAAGATCATCCATTTCTAAGCTATATTAATTAATAAAACAAAAAAGTCTAAAGGACTGGGACCCAAAACTAAAAAAGGATCATACGAGAATAAAGCTTGGCTATCCTCCTCCAAAAACCCTTTTTGGTTCACGGATGAAGCTAAGAAAACCATGAGTTCCTCTTTGCAGAATACTTTGTCAAAATATTTTGAAGTGGAGTTTCCAGATGATCAAGTTTATTTTAAGCAAACAAGAAACATCAAACAAAGTAAAAATACGAAAAGGAAAACAAAAAGTCGTATTCCGGGAATAGAAATAGTTATCCCCGACAACGGCGCCAAAAAATGTCATCGCCTTATACACACTTGGGCTATCATGGAAGAAATATTCAATCCACTTAGTGTGTCCTTGGGAGCAAGTCTCGAGTCAACGTGTTGTCACCTGATCCTCAACTCCTCCGTCTAGGCCAACTCCTAGCAAAGCCAAGGGGGGTAGTCCCTATAAAAAGAATCTAAGGCTTTTTACTCTATGAATCTTAAAAGAAAAGTTATTCTAGGAGTTTATTATGAAATCAAAAGATTTAACATAGCAACATAAATGATTCAAAAAGGATACACCCTGTGAAAAACTCATAAAATATTATCCATTCACCACATGCTTTAAAGGGAAATAACTTGAACCATTTGAAATAAAGATAAACTGACAAAATAGATGGAAAAGTAGACCACTGCCAGAAAGTAAAATGTGATGTGATGAAAATGTCGCGTTTATTTTATCTTGAGAATTTTATTAAGGGATTTGGGAGTTTTAACAAGTATTTGAATCCGTGAAGTGGGGATTGAAGTCGGGGTCCCCACTCTTTGTGTAAAAAGTGTATTTGGCCTCCTTGCTTGCAATTCGACAATCTTATAGATGTGTCGACTGGGTGTGCCATAGGTCCAAAAAGAGGATATAATCCCCCATGAATTAACACGCTCCACCCAGATGCATAGGTCTTAGATGAATAGCACAATAAGAACATTTCCCTAATTAAACTAGCATGCATTGCTCAGATCTGTTTCTGGGTCTCCAAATCCACCCGAAAGTAGCAGTGGGATTGCATACACGGTTGAGCAACTTGATTTTATTCCAATAATTGGAACAAAAATAGAACTAAGATAACAACTAGTAATCTATGAAAGCAAAACTAAACTAAAGCTTTGTAATTGATTTTAGAACTTCAATTTAGTGTTGTGAATTAATTTTATCTTTTTTTATGAAACTTTGAAACTAAAAATAAACAAATAACATGGGAATCAACCTTGAAGCAAAAAAGAGACAAACACTTGTTTCCCCCCCAGGGGCAGGGGAAACGAAGAAAATCGAGCTTTGTGGCTCACAAACTTTATTATGCCTTCTACACTATTTTCTTTTTTTTGGCTTTGGATCCTTATAGAGATGGATCAATAATCTAAAGAAACTAAATACAAAAAGAAGAATCTTTGAGTCTTGGGTGTTCAAAGGGTTCACTTGGGTGATGGATTTTCAGTTTGGACTCCAAGAAAGAAGAGGAAATCACTCTTGTACTCTGAGGACCTTCTAGGACAGAAAAGAGAATTTGTTATTAGTGGCAGAAAATTGATATAAAATGTAAAAGGAAAAGAGATATTTTAGCAAGCTTTTTCAAAGACAATTTTATTCTAAATAAATGACAATTTTATTTGGTTTTCTAGAGGGTTTAGAGGACTCTTAGTTGCTTGGCTGCCCCAAAATTGTCCAAATTGGAAAGAGTTTATCTTTGGTTTTCCAACAACCTGTAAAATCAGCAAAGAGAAGACTCCAAAAGGTGCCCAAAATGGCTTAGGACATCTTAGGAGATTAGTAAAAAAAAAAATCTTGAAAAATTAAGCAAGAAACTAGAAACTAAGAACTAACAAACTAACAAACTTTATTGCAGAAAACTTGCTTGTTGTTAGGACAACAAGTATTTAGGCACTTTAAATTGTTAGTTCTAACAATTATAAACCAAAGAAAAGGACCCAATTTCAACCTTTAAAATATCAAAAATTTATTTAACGAAAAAAGAGCCTTTTACTATACTAGATCTAGATCTATTGGATAGAATTGAAATAAATTTCAGATCTCGAAACTTCATGCATGCACAAAAGATTCAAAGTTTTATCTTTAGAAATTAGACTCAAGTGCA
>JASDQU010307288.1:3733-15451 GCA_032191745.1 Picea mariana
CTTTTTCCAAAATTATTGAAAAAGAAAAAAAAATCAAATATACCCCAAAAAGAGGAAGGGAAAAGTATTTTCTTTGTATTGGCATCACAATGAGTCACCCTTGGATAAAGCACATCCTTCCGTTTGTTTGTCAAGCCTTGGGATTTCATATGACCTTAGGAAGTTGTTCCCGCTACATTGAGCTGTGTCCTCCTCCGTTTGGTTATTCTTCCAAACATATGGAGAGTTTGCATTGCCTCCTACCTCATGAACTTATGTTAATGCCATGCTGCTCGAGTCTCATCATTTGTCGTGCTATTCTCCAAGGGAATTTTTTCCAAGCCTGAGTCGACCCCTTTGCAGTTTGTCTCTTGCCCTCATGCCCGACCATCCTGAAAGTCCAATCAAGTCTTTGTTCAAAATCAATGAAGCCTTCAGTCTGATCACCAAGATTCTCTAGTCCATGACCGACAAGCCGTCGAAGACCTCCGGGTAGTGAATTCGTACACTCATATTACACTCCTACCTGAGTTTTGAAGATTTTGAAGTTGTTTCTCGAGCTCTGAAGACCTCATCTCCAGCCATCAGGCCTTATCAGCTTTTAGAAGATGGATACTATTCATGTATATCTTTTTGATTTTGAGATGTAGATCCACTATGTATTGCTCGTGGCTACACTTTATATAGTTATATGACATGGATATACAGTGTATTTGATTGGTAGCCATGATTTTCTTTCATCCCAAGCATGAGTATGCTTGTCTCGGTGAGACAATGTTTTATTTTTGTAGATGGCACCTCCCGAATTCTGGTCCCTGGGCTCACTGGTTTGGTACATTGCTAAAGATTGATAATGTATTTCGTCCATCAGATGCTCTTCTGACCTCACACATTAGGGGGCATATGTTATAACCCTAATTTGCACCAAACATACTTACCTGGCATCAGGCCATCTCAAACTCCTTCTTTTCCAAAAAACTACTGAACAACTCTTCTTAAAAACCCCCTTTATAAAGGCCCACGCGCCCTGCTCCATTATTGCATGCATGTACACGCTATCTGCTCCAATACATCCCACGTGTACCTACAAAAGCACGGAAAAAGGAAAGTTGCTGACAGAACACACAACTTTGGGCAAGTTAACTAAACCTTTCGGCCATGCATGGCCGGTCATTCGACCAAATACCTAGCTCCTTCTAGCCTATAAAAGAAGGGGTAAGGGTCCCATTTGAAAGGAGAAAAATCATAGTAAAGAGACTATACCCAATTGAGCATTCCCCTTGTCCCAACCTTTAGCCATCCTTGTGCAAAGAGAAGTATAGAGAAAAGCAGTTGGAGGACAGTTGAAGAGGAGCCCAGGACCAGGTTCGTGGAGCAGTGGTTGGCTTCATCATTGTAAGTTGCTTTAGCAAAGTTAATAATAAAGAAGTACTTTTCTCATCCCACCATATGAGGTTTTCATTGTTTATTGCATACATGTTGATTAAATCTCTAACCCATTAACCTGTAGATCAAATTCATGTGGATTTCTTTGTTTGTATTTTGTGAATGCAGGTCAGCCTTGGGAGGAGAGTTGCAGTCAAAGAACGACCAAGCATGAAGAAGGATCGATATCAAACGCCGGAAACAAGGTATGTGCACTTGATCTTCTTAACTGTGTATTTGCTTAAGAATATGGGGATTAGGTCCGGGATGATGGTAAAAAGTAGGAATCTTTAGGTCTTTTCTTCATGCATGATAAAACCCTAAGTGCTAGTCTGTAGGGGGATTTCCCACTCACAACAATACATGAGCATAATATATGCATCCCTAGAAGATCGATAAACAGAGTACCAATCCAATATGATCAAGGTGGAAAGTAAGATCATTAATCAACATGTTTCTATATTAATTGATTCAAGATAAATCCATTTTTACATTGATCCTAAAATAGTGGATAGATTACATTTGGAGAAAAGTAAGCTTGAGAAATCAAGTCTGGTTCAGCTAGCCACTGGAACCAAAATAAGGATCAATGCGTCTGTTAGAACTTTCCCAATAAATCTAAATGGAGTAAGTACAATTGTGGATATAAATGTCATCCCATTAGGATCTTATGATATCCTAATTTGAATGGATTGGCTAGAAAAGCATCATGATGTCTTAGATTTTCATGACAAGACATTTACATGTCTTGATGAAGAAGGAAAACAAAGCACTGTGAAAGGAATTCCAAGATCCATTTCTATAAGGGATATTTCAGCCTTACATCTGAAAATGTGTTTTAGGAAGGTATCTCAATTGTATGTAGATCATGTGGAAGAACTAGAAAAGACAAAAGGGACAAGCCTTGAAGATTTTTCAGTATTGCAGGAATTTGAGGATGTATTCCAAGAAATACCAGGATTTCCACCAAAGAGGGACATATAATTCTCTATTGATTTAGTTCCAGGAGTTGCCCTAGTATCAAAGACACCTTACATAATGAGTACACCATAATTAAAAGAATTACAAATGCAGTTGGAGGAATTGATGAAGAAAGGGTACATACGCCCGAGTGTTTCACTTTGGGGAGCACCAATACTCTTTGTAAAAAAGAGGGATGGAACATTGAGGTTGTGTATTTACTTTAGACATTTGAATAAAGACAACGTGAAGAGAAAATACCCTCTACCAAGAATTGATTACCTCTTTGATCAACTAAGAGGAGAAAATATATTTTCAAAGATAGACTTACGATCCAGATACCAACAGGTAAGAGTCAAGGAAGAATACATCAATAAGATAGCTTTCAGAACTAGGTATGGACATTATGAATTTGTAGTGGTTCCTTTTGGAATGACCAATGCACCAACTATCTTTATGTGCTTAATGAATGACATATTCAAAAATCATCTGGATAAGTTTGTCATTGTGTTCTTGGATGACATACTTATTTATTTTGAGTCCGAGGAAGAACATGAACATCACTTGAGGTTGGTGTTGCAAGTACTAAGGGAACATCAATTGTATGCCAAGATTAGTAAGTGCTCTTTTTACCAAGAGAAAATCCGTTACTTGGGACACATTATTTCAAAACAAGGCATAACAGTGGATCCAGAGAAGATCAAAGCCATTAGAGGATGGCAAACACCCATGAATGTTTAAGAAATCAGATCTTTTATGGGATTGGCCAAATACTATGAGAAGTTTATATAAGGGTTCTCTAAGATTGCTCATCCCATCACTTATTTAAAAAATAAGGGAATTAAATTTGAATGAACAACAAAGTGTGAAGAAAACTTTAATTTGTTGAAGAAATTACTTATTAGTGCACCTATTTTAAGGATTGCTGGCCCAAATGAGAATTTTGTGGTTTGTACAAATGCATGCAAAGAAGGAATTGGTGGAGTCCTCACTCAAAATGGATATGTCATTAGTTATGAGTCCAAAAAACTTAAAGAACATGAGAGGAACTATGCCACACATGATCTGGAGCTTGCTGCCATAGTTCATGCATTGAAGATGTGGAGGCATTATTTAATGGGGAATAAATTTGAATTAAGAATAAACCACAGTGGTTTACAATATCTTTTTGAACAACCAAATTTAAATGCCATGTAGACAAGATGGATGGAATACGACTTTGACAACAAGCATATCAAGGGGAAAGAAATCAAAGTTTTTGATGCACACAGTAGGAGAGTGCATCTCATGCATTCTTCAACCATTAGTATGCACTAGTTAGATTTAAAAAGAAGAATTTTAAGTGTTTTTATTACAAAACAACATTACCTACAGGTAAAAGAGAGTTTACAACAAGAGAATTTACAACAAAAATTCAAAGGGTATGATACTAAAGAGGATGGATTTCTTATTCACAAAAATAGAATTTATGTTCCTAGTTCCAGAGAACTTAGGAATTTGGTATTAAAGGAAATGCATAATGTTTCATATTCTGGATGTCCTGGTTACCATAAAATAATTGTAGTAGTAAGAAGGCAATTCTTTTGGCCCGGGATGAGGAAGGATTTTGTTGATTTTATTGCCAGATGCATGGAATGTCAGAGAGTTAAATTTGAGCATAGACACCCTTCGGGTTTGCTACAACCATTACCAATTCCAGAGAAGAAATGGGAAGTGGAAACCATTGATTTTATAACTAAGTTTCCAAGAACAACAAGGCGGCATGATTCAATAATGGTAGTGGTTGATAAATTGACAAAGGATGCTCATTTTGTTCCTATAAAAATGACTCATACACAACTAATATTGCAGAAATTTACATGAATGAGATTGCTAGGTTGCATGGAATACCTAAGGAAATCGTCTCAGATAGAGATACAAAGTTTACTTAAATTTTTTGGAGGGGATTATTCAAGGGATTTGGCAAAAATATGAACTCTAGCACAACATACCATCCACAGTCAGATGAGAAAACATAGAGACTCAACCAAGTAATCGATGACATGTTAAGAATATATGTGATGGATAAGCCATCTAAGTGGGAATATTACTTGTATTTGGTTGAGTTTACCTATAATAATGGGTATCAAGATTCCTTGAAGACGAGCCCATTCAAATATTTGTATGGTAGAAAATCCATACTCCAATGAGTTGATACAACCCAACAGACCGAGTGGTACTTGGGACAAAATTGCTCAAGGACATGGAAGAATAAATGGTTAGAATCAAGCATAATTTGAAGACAACACAATATAGACAAAAAAGTTATGCATATAAGAACATGACAACTAGAGAGTTTAAAGTGGGAGAGAATGTACTTTTGAGAGTGAAGCCCAAGAAGAGCTCATTGAAATTGGGAAGTTGTATAAAGCTAACAACTAGGTTTTGTGGTCCATTTGAAATATTGGGCATAATAGGGATAGTTGCATACATGCTTGCATTGTATGCTTCCATGAATGCACATAATGTATTTCATGTCTCTTTGTTGAAAAAGTATGTACATGATCCTACCCATGTTATTGATTGGAATTTGATTCAAGTAGAACTAGAGGGAGACTTTCAGGTCCAACCAGTGCACATATTGGACCAAAAAGTCAAAGTGCTTCGAAATCGAGTCATAGAACTAGTAAAAGTTCAGTGGACCTGCTACGGTCCTGAAGATGCTACTTGGGAGCATGAAAATTCCATGTGGGCAGAGTACTCACAATGTTTTGAAGAATTTTGAAATTATGATTTCTGTTTTGTTTATGCACCGAGGACAGTGCCAAAATAAGGGGGAGAGGAATGTAATACCCTAGTTTTGAGTCCCCAAATTAAACAATGTATTTATTTTATTTTGTGAAACACCAAAGCACCCAAACAATTAAAAGAGGCTAGAGTGCCTAGAAAATGTAACACTTCATCATTGTTAATAATAAAATACCTCATTGGCTTCTAGACAGTCAATGACAAGAGTTATAGGGGACTATGATTACATGAGAGAGGGGGCTTAAGGGGCCAAACATTTTTTTACCCATAATAGATTTAATTGAGAGAAGTGGTTACATGAGCTTCTTGGGTAAGACCACGTGATTCTTGATTTCCCAGTAAATATTATAAATGTGTTGAACCTGCACATAATAGATCTAGCTAAACAATGATACACACATTTGCAGAGAGAAAAGGAGAAAGAAGAAGGAGAGAAATAATGAAAGAATTTTCATTAACCGTTATGAATAATGAATAATTTACACATGATATACTGTATAACTCAATGAGTGTGAATTGGAGGAGAACCAATGCACCATAGTGGTGCTCTAGAGTGATATGGACACACACCAATAGTTACAGGAGTGAACTTTCACCTAGTCTAGTCTCTGAGGCAATTATGGGAGTGAACTACCACCTAGTTGAGTTAACTAGCCAACTAGTCTTTAGTTAACTGGCTAAACAAAGAGTAGTGAGGAGTTAAATCAGGGAATCAAGAGTAATGTTCCAGTATGGTGATGATCCCAAGGCAAGTGTGCATTAGCTGGTGACGATCCCAATGTTGCATGGTGACAAAACCAATGCAACATCTAAACTCAACTCAACTATTCAAACTTAAGTGTCAACTGAAAGAGAATATTCTCCAGGTGGAATATTCTCCCCTAAAATATAGGATACCAGATAATGACTAATTATGACTAATAAACAAGGAAAAACCTTAGAAAAAATAAATCCTAGGTGTGTGTGAAGTAACTCCAACACCCCCCCTGAACATCACTATGGTGAAAATAAAGAATGGGTCCCGACAACGAGGCCATGTTAGGTACCCAAATACAAAAGATACACTAAAATAAAGTGAGGAAAGAGGGAAAACCTCATGGGAACCACCCCCCCCCCTCAAGGTACAATGTATGTAAAAAGAAGAACTACAGTTTCTAGGCAACTCTGTCCTTCACTCCAAGATGACTTAGTAGAGAATGAAACTTCTGCTCAGTGAAGGTCTTGGTAAAGATGTCTGTCGTTCATTCTACTGAAGGACATAACTCTAAGTCGATTATCCCCTTGTGTACTAAGTCCTGGATGTAGTTCATGTGGATCTCGATGTCCTTCATCCACTACCTCTGAACTGGATCTCTACAAAACTTCAGAGTGCTCTGGTTGTCACAGTAGATGACGATCGACCGATGAAACTGAATGCCCAAATCAGTGAGAAAATGTTGTAGCCACATAGATTGAATGGTTATGTTAACTACCCCTCTGTACTCTTCCTCGGCTGAAGATAGAGCAATGGCAACTTGCTTCTTACTCGACCAACAGATAGGCCCGAAACCAAGACTGAGTGAGTAACCAGATGTGGAATTGCGATCAGTGCTATCACAAACCTAGTCGAAATAAGTAAACCCGATGAGATCTAATGTAGAGTTTGTTGTATAATGAATCCCAAAGGTGACGGTGCCTTGTACGTATCAAAGGATACGCTTTGCAACCTTCCAATGTAGCTCTTGCGGCTCCTGCATGAACCTGGAAACTGCACCAACTTCATATGAGAGGTTTGGTATGGAGTGTGTGAGATATAAAATGCTCCCCACTAGCTGTTTGTACAATGTGATGTAAACCAATGGAGTCTCCCCACCATCCTCAAGTTTGACTCCTGATAGGAAAGGAGTCAGAACAAACTTGCAGTCTGTCATGTGAAATCTCTCAAGGAGATCTTGTGCATGCTTGGCCTGAGATAGTTTGATGCCTGATGCATCCTAATTGATCTCGAGTCCAAGGAAGAAGTCTAGCGGACCCATGTCCGTCATCAAAAACATGTCATGTAGAATCTTTTTGACTGCAACAATCGCTGAAGTCGAGCAACCAATGATCAACAAATCTACAACATATATAACTAAGAGTATAAGTGAATCAACCGTCCTGAGCATGTAGACATTTCGGTCTGATTTTCAATGTACAAAGTTCTATGACAACAGGTAGGAGTCCATATTGGCATACCATGCCCTCAGAGCCTGCTTGAGGCCATAAAGGGACTTCTTCATTCGATAGACCAAAGACGAGTCCTACATAAATCCCTGGGGCTGCTCCATGTAGATCTCCTCAGAGAGATCATCGTGAAGAAATGAATTCTTCACTTCCATCTGATGGACTTCCCATCCCTTGGTTGCCACAATGGAAAGTGACAATCGTATGGAATCCATCTTCGCTACTAGAGCGAAGGTCTCATCATAGTCAATACCATGAACCTGCTGAAGGCCTTTGGCGACAAGCCTAGCTTTGTATCTACTGATCTGTCCATTTGTTGCGCTCTTGGTCCTGTAGAATCATATGCATCTGACAAGTTTCCTCCCAGAAGGAAGGGGAAGCATATCCCAAGTCTGTGATGCAGACCCCCTTCCCTCCTAGGGCTGCGCGACCTCCTGGTCTCTGGATATTTCCTTCTTCTGAGTCAGATCGACTCTTCGGACTCCTGGTTGAACCCAAATCAAATATACATAGACCCCTCTTTGTTCCTTGTGTGTAGGTCTCGACAGACCCGTGGGTTAATTTCCACGTGCTCCCAAAACACTAGTTTCAGGCGTAAGCCCCTCCTTCATACGAACCCGGGTCATGTCCTTGTGCTAAATGCGCGATTCCAGGCGCGGGAAAGAGTGGTTTCAAACCAACCCAATTTTTTCCCCGCAATCCTCCTCGTGCTTCCATGTATCCATTTGTGAATACCATGGTTCCAATTGAAACCCGCTCTAGAATAATTATCCTCTACACAAGTTCTGGCTATCAACGGTCATGATCTCCTCCGTGAGTTCTGCCTTTGGGAATCTTCATTCTCAACCTCCACAAGATTCCTTTGCAAAGATTCTTCTTTTCATTTGACCTTGGATGATGTCCTCACATGACCTCGTGACTTCTGTTAAAGATCACACACCTCCAATCCCCGAAATGATGTGGGACCGTCGATCTCCCGATCTTGATGGTACCTCTGGATTGATGGTTCAGATCTTCCCTCTCCAAATCTACGGACCAGATATCTTCGTGATTCCAGACTTTGGGTGTTTGAAACCTCAACTTTGCTTTCCTCTGTACTTCAATATTCTGGAGTTAACGATCTTCTAGCACCTATCCTGCTAAATCAACGACCCTGCTTCTACCTCAGATGTTTGACCCTTAAACTCAGATCTACGCTCCTGCGACCTCCTTCTCGATCAACGATCGAGATCCTCCTTTGGGTCTTCAGACCTTTCCTCCTCCGCTTTTTTTTGGAGTCTTAGATTTGATGCCGCATGTCCACCTTCACATCGACGACTCTCGTCATTTCTGGGACTTCGACCTTCGACGATTTCAAATCTCAACAACCACAAACCTCCAAAGTGAAATCTTTCGGAGTGCTGGATCTTATGACACCTATCCTCTCTTGATCCAACAACTATTCAATGGCTATCTAACAGAGTGACTCTCCATCCTCCACGCATCCCTTCACAGATAAACAACCCATGTTATTCCTTTGGGATCAACAACCCTTAATCATTTCGGCCTTCGACACTTCAAGATATTCTGAAACACTACTTCACAAAAACCCCGAAGTATGATCCTCCGAAGTTCACGATCTGGCGATACATGTCGTCTTCCATATCAATGACTATAGTTCGCTTTGGCTATTCAGGCTTCGATGATGTCAAACCTTTCTCCTTCGCGTTATCCCAGAGTGACTTCTTCTGGAATTGACGATCTTTCACCATGCGTCCCCTTTCTATATCCGATGGCTCAGATTCTCTTTGGGCATTTGTGATTCGACAGGTTAAATTCTCAAACTGAAACCCCAATGTAAATTTCCCCGAAGCTCATGATCTAGTGACAAGTGTCCCCTTTGTAGATCGATGACTCTCAGCTCTTCGATTGTTCGACCTTCAGGTGTTTTAGCATTACACCTCCGCATCCTTCTGGATCTCACGACCCATTGACACATATTCCCTCTGAATCTAACGATCCAAATTCATTTTGGCCCTTCATGCTTCATGCTTTGAAAGTTTCAACTTCTCTGTGTGCTCATTTCTCCTGGAGCGTCTTCACCCGAACTTGATGGATTTCTGCCACGCGTCTTCCCAAATGATGGATGGTCCCAAGTGACTTCGAGACTTTTATCAAGTCTTCTCTCCCGTGTGTGTGCACAATGTTAAGGCTCGTGCACCTCCGTCCAGATCCAACAATTGTTGATCCTCTACGCTTCGATCCAACGGATGGGATATGTTCTTCTCCTATGCACTTCTTCTGTTCACTGGACGCTGATCTAACGGTCCAGGATCCTCCACATAATCGATCAGACGGTTGTTGTCACTCCTCCTCCTGAGATTTTGATTTCTTTCGACTTGGAATATTTCGTCAGTCCTCAAAGGTTTTCAGCCTTTGAACTTTCGCTCATGAACCCGACTATATTGGGTCTCTCTTATGCTTTTTCAAGCATGATCTCTTATGAGATTTTGGATTTAGAATAAGTCCTTCCCTATGCACTCTTTGCGTTATCTCTTCTGAGCTTGTCCCCTTCGAAGATTTCGATCTCCCACGCACTCCTTACATTTCTGGAATTTCATCAAACTCAGATCTGAAGGATTTCTTGAAAATAAATTCTTCTCGCCTTCCTATCATTCTCCTTGCTCGATGCACACCTTGCAGAGATGCTCCTTACAGAGTATTTAGTAACTTTGCTTCTTCCTGAACTCAACATAGAGTTCCTTAGTGCACACTTGCACTTGATCGATGCCCATCTGGCAGAGATTTACAGAGTTCTCAGTAACTCTGGTTCTCTCTAAACTCAACAAAATGTTATTACGGTTCACTCCTTGTACTTCTATTGATGAAGGTTCAACAATATCTCTCCTTAGCTTTTCCTGAGGTTAAATCACCTCTGTCAACGCACTCTTTGCGAATTGTGTGCACTCCTTGAACTCGAAAACTCAAAATGAGAGAAACAATTGAAACTCATTCAATACTTCATCATTTCATGCATTCACAACATGAACGACATAAAAACATAACAATGAACACAAACATACAAACACACCATGTGCTGAAAAAACTACATTTCTATTATCTCTGTGTGTTGATACAAATGTTTACAAAAACTGGACTGCAACAAAGTCCCAGTTCTCTCAAGATCTCTCTCAGAACTATTCTACCTCCTAATTCTCCTAAGACTCTCTCTACCTGAGATCTCTCTCTCAAGTCTCCTAATTACAAAGCGAGGGCTCCACGAGCTTATCCTCACCACTGCCTTAATGCTATCACTATCTCAGTTACGACACCATACTCCTACGGCTACATTCCATAAATGTTTATTCCTACCTGACTATGATTTGGACATGATACAGTTAACCATTATAAAGGCATGGCCTGGCATTTATCAGCCTTACAACACAAAAATCCGTATAGGATCAGATTCAAAATTGAAAAAATGGGAGGGTCGGTGCCTCTCCCTTTCTCCATTGCGCGTCTGCGTGTTGGCGCATTGCTGAGGTGGAACAATGCTTTTGCATCATACTCCACTACTAGGAAAATCATGAGCTCCTCTTCTCCAGTGTTGAAATCCTCCTGGATCCCAAACTCCTCCTTAGAGTTGTCCTCTTGCTCCTCTCCAACTATGTTGTTGTTGATGTTGCTACTTCTTCTTTTTCTTCTTCCCTGGTGCTGTTGCAGGTTCTCTTCTGTTAAGATGTCCTTTGGTGACTGCTTCTTGTGCTGACTGCTTCTTGCATTTATCTCATCATCAACTTCCTGATCTCCTCTATCACCCTTTCCAGCTGCTCCAATGGCTGGCTCTTCTTATGCAGTCTTCTCAGCTGCAACTCTTCCATATCAATGGGTATATCATCTTGATCCCCCATGTCATTTTTATTTCCCCTTGTGGCACTAAGTTTCCATTCTGCCGCAGACTCCAGTTCTGTCGTCTCATCACTGAACTGCTTCTTAGTTTCTCCCTCTGACAACTTTTCTTCTATCAGTTATCCTTCTCACATATCTCCAGCTTCCTTTAATTTCTTTCCTGGCTGATACGCTCCTCTACCTGTCTCCAACTTCGCCTGTTGGATATGACTACATCTCTCCAGGTTTTCCAATTCCTCATGCAGCTTAGAAAGTTCTAAGCTTTCCACCTCCTCTTCTAGTGCAGTCATTTCCAGTTCAGCTTCCTGGCTGAAAATTTTGAGCAATTTTGTCGAATGCTCTTCTCTTGAAATTTGCATGACTGTCTTCTGGAAGTCATTTGCTGGTTCTGGATTGTCCAACAAATATTATAACATCCTCAATTCTATCTCCCATTGAGTGAGCCTCTCAACTGTGTGATCCTATTCTTCTTCTCCC
>JASDQU010307288.1:15471-27445 GCA_032191745.1 Picea mariana
TTAATTTCTTTCCTGGCTGATACGCTCCTCTACCTGTCTCCAACTTCGCCTGTTGGATATGCCTACATCTCTCCAGGTTTTCCAATTCCTCATGCAGCTTAGAAAGGTCTAAGCTTTCCACCTCCTCTTCTAGTGCAGTCATTTCCAGTTCAGCTTCCTGGCTGAAAATTTTGAGCAATTTTGTCGAATGCTCTTCTCTTGAAATTTGCATGACTGTCTTCTGGAAGTCATTTGCTGGTTCTAGATTGTCCAACAAATATTATAACATCCTCAATTCTATCTCCCATTGAGTGAGCCTCTCAACTGTGTGATCCTATTCTTCTTCTCCCTAGGAAGCTTCTAATATATTCTCCTTCATCATGACAGTCACCGTTGGCTGTCCTTCCTCTACCGCTGCATCTACAACACATGCTCTTGCCTCAACTGGGCTATCTAGTAGGAATATCTAAATTCCCCCAATGATCAGAATGCTCCTTTGATCCTCCTCCTGGATGGTGAGAGTATTTAACTTCTCATTATCTTCATTCACATATTCTGCAAACCCACATGGATCTTCATTCATTAGCACTCCTCACAGAYCCGAACTCACTTCTGAGCTCCTAAGACTTTCAGACAATCTCATTTCTTTCCCCCTACCCACCTGGTGATTTGGGACTTCTCTCCTGCCCACTTGGCAGTCTATGAGATCAACTGATCCCATCTCATTTCCCACCTGGCAATTTGAACTTTCATCACTGCTCCTCTGAAAGTACATGAGACCTTCCATTGATCTCTTTCTATTTCCCACCGAGCAACTTGAAAGTCCATTTCTTCCCACCTGGCAGTTTCTGAGATCCTTTGCTAATCTCATATCATTGGCCACCTGGAAATATGAATTTCCACTGCTATCCTCCTAACAGTCTATGAGATCCTCCAATGATCACATTTCATTTCCCACCTGGCAATATGAAAATCCATCTCTGCTCTCCTAGTATTTTATGAGGTCTTTATCTGATCTCACCTCCTCCTCATGACTGAGGTTCCTTCCAACTTCTAGCTCACAGATGTGAACCAATTCCTCTTCATCTCTGAGGCTTTCGACATACCTCATCCACCTCTTTAACAATTGTTTTTGTCCTTTGGCCAACAATCTCTTGACTGACCACTTCACCTTCTTCTTCATGGGCCACTCATACACCCAATGCGCTTTAGTGTTTTGCTGCATTTTTAATGTCAGTTGCTCCATCCTTTCTCTTATCTCATTAAGCTCCAGATCCATCTCTGGATTGCATTTCTTCTTGTGACCTTCTCTTCAACCATGATCATGGCTTTCAGTAGCCATTTCCACATTCTACCTGCCCTCTTGGCAAGTCTTGTGGATTATTCTACATCTGCGAGCATCTACATCTTCTCTCACATCTCACCTGGATGTTTAAATTTTTGTTGCAGCTATGTGCGTGCAACAACCTTCTTACAGAGCATCATCACTCTGCCTTCCTTTCACCTGTTGTCTACAGGAAAAATCCTATTTGTGATACCACCTGATGTTATCAGGTCATCTACTTTCACCGTCTCTCCTTTGTCTATTGTTTGAAAACAAAATTCCGCCTTCTCCTCTTTCTCTTTCACCTAAAATCTACAGATGAAAATTAGCTCTGATACCACCCAATGCAGACCCCCTTCCCTCCTGAGGTTGTGCGACCTCCCGGTCTCTGGATATTTCCTTCTTCTGAGTCAGATCGACTCTTCAGACTCCTAGTTGAACCCAAATCAAATCTACACATGCCCATCTTTGTTCCCTATGTGCAGGCCTCGAAAGACTCGCGAGCTAATTTCCACGTGCTCCCAAAACACTAGTTTCAAGCGTAAGCCCCTCCTTCATACAACCCTTGGTCATGTCCTTGTGCTAAATGCAAGATTTCGGGCATGGGAAAGAGTGGTTTCAAACCAACCAACTTTTTCCCCGCAATCCTCCTCGTGCTCCCACGCATCCATTTGCGAATACCGTGGTTCCAATTGCGTCCCGCTCTAGAATAATTATCCTCCATGCAAGTTTTGGTGATCAACGGTCAGGATCTCCTCCGTGAGTCTGGCCTTTGGGAATCTCGATTCTAAACCTCCAAAAGCTCCCTTTTCTAAGCTCCTTCTTTGCATGTGACCTTGGATGACGTCCTCACATGACCTCGTGAATTCTGTTAAATCTCACACACCTCCAATCCCCGAAATTCCGTGGGTCTGTCAATCTCCTGATCTTGACAGTACCTCTAGATTGACGGTTCAAATCTTCCCTCTCCAAATCTACGGACAAGATCCCTTTGCGATTCTAGACTTCGGGTGTTTGAAACCTCAACTTCTCTTTCCTCTGTACTTCAATCTTCTAGAGTTAACGATCTGCTGGCACCTATCCTACTGAATCAACGACCCTTCTTCTACCTCAGATGTTTGACCCTTCAACTCAGATCTACGGTCCTGCGACCTCCTTCTCGATCAATGGTCGAGATCCTTGTTCGGGTCTTCAGACCTTTCCTCCTTATCTTTTCTCCAGAGTCTCAGATTTGACGTCGCGTGTCCACCTTTGCATCGACGACTCTCGTCGTTTCCGAAACTTCGACCTTCGGCGATTTCAAATCTCAACAACCACAAACCTCCGAAGTGAAATATTCCGGAGTGTTGGATCTTCTGACACCTGTCCTCTCTTGATCCAACAACTATTCAATGGATGTCTAATAGAGTGACTCTTTGTCCTCCACATGTCCCTTTGCAGATCAATGACCCGCGTTCTTCCTTTGGGATCAGCGACCCTTAATCATTTTGGCCTTCTGTGCTTCGGGATATTCTGAAACACTACTTCACAAAAACCCTTGAGTACGATCCTCTGAATTTTATGATCTGGTGACACATGTCCTCTTATAGATCATTGACTATCATTTGCTTCGGCTGTTTGGGCTTCGATGATGTCAAACCTTTCTCCTTCACGTTCTCTCGGAGTGACTTCTCCCGAAATTCATGATATTTCACCACTCGTAACCTTTCTAGATATGATGGCTCAGATTCTCTTCGGGCATTCACGAATCGACAGGTTCAATTCTCAAACTTTAACCCCAGTGTAAATTTCTATGGAGCTCATGATCTGGTGACAAGTGTCCCCTCTACAGATTGATGACTCTTGGCTCTTCAGCTGTTCAACCTTTGGGTGTTTCAGCATTACACCTCCGCCTCCTTCTGGATCTCATGACCCATTGACACGTATTCCCTCTGAATCTAACAATCCAGATTCATTTCGGCCTTTCGAGCTTCGGGCTTCGGAAGTTTCAACTTCTTTGTATGCTTATTTCTCTTGGAGCGTCTTCACCCGAACTTGATGGATTTCCGCCATGCGTCCTCCCAAATGATGGACGGTCCCAAATGACTTTGGGACTTTAGGACTTTTAGCAAGTCTTCTCTCCTGTGTGTGCATAGTGTTAAGGCTCGTGCACCTCCGCCCGGATCCAACGATTGTTGATCCTCTGCGCTTCGATCCAACGGATGGGATCTATTCTTCTCCTTTGCGCTTCTTCTATTCACTGGAAGCTAATCTGATGGTCCATGATCCTCCCCACAACCGATTAGATGGTTGTTGTCGCTCCTCCTCCTGAGATTTTGATTTCTTCTGACTTGGAAGATTTCATCAGTCTTCAAAGGTTTTCGTCCTTTGAACTTTCTCTAGCAAACCCAACTATCTTGGGTCTCGCTTATGCTCTTTCAAGCATTATCTCTTCTGAGATTTTGGACTTAGAATAAGTCCATCCCCTATGCACTGTTTGCGTTATATCTTCTGAGCTTGTCCCCTTCGAATATTTCTATCTCCCACGCACTCCTTGTGTTTCTGAGATTTCGTCAAACTTAGATTCGAAGGATTTCTTGGAAATAAATTATTCTCACCCTCCTTGCGTTCTCCTTGCTTGATGCACACCTTACAGAGATGCTTCTTACAGAGTATTCAATAACTTTGTTTCTTCCTGAATTCAACACAAAGTTCCCTTAGTGCACACTTGCACCCACTCGATTCCCTCATGGTAGAGATTTACAAAGATCTCAGTAACTATGGTTCCCTCTGAACTTGTCAAAGAGTTCTTCTGGTGCACTCCTTGCACTTCTACTGAGGAAGGTTCAACGATATCTCTCCTGAGATTTTCCTGAGATTAACTCACCTCTGTCAATGCACTCTTTGCGGACTGTGTGCACTCCTTGCACTTTGAAACTCAAATGAGAGAAACAATTGAAACTCATTCAATAATTCACCAATTCACGCATTCACAACATGAACGACATAAAAACATAACAATAAACACAAACATACAAACACACCATGTGCAGAAAAAACTGCTTTTCTATTATCTCTGTGTGTCTATACATATGTTTACAAAAACTGGACTGCAACAGAGTCCCAGTTCTCTCAAGCTCTCTCTCAGAACTATTCTACCTCGTAAGTCTCCTAAGACTCTTCCTACCTGAGATCTCTCTCTCAAGTATCCAAATTACAAAGCGAGGGCTCCATGAGCTTATCCTCACCACTGCCTTAGTGCTATCGCTGTCTCATCTACGACACCATACTCCTATGTCTACATTCCATAAATGTTCATCCCGACCTGACTACGATCTGGACCTGCTATAGATAACCATTTAAGGCAACCCTATCCACTACCTGTACAAAGGCATGGCCTGGCATTTATCAGCCTTACAACACAAAAATCCATATAGGATCAGATTTAAAATCGAAAAAATGGGAGGGTCAGTGCCTCTCCCTTTCTCCATTGTGCGTCTGTGTGTTGTCGTGATGGCACATTACTGAGGTGGAGTGATGCTTTTTCATTAGTCTGGTTCTTGAGGAGGGAGTTGTACTCCTCATGCATTGAGGATTCCCAAAAGGGATTTCCAACAGCCTCGCCATAAGACCGTGGATTTGAAGACTGAACCAAGAAAATATGCCTGGAGGGAAATAGTTCAGTGGAAGTGAGTGCAACAGGAGGCTCCTCGAAATCAGATCGAGTCCTCCTAGTATCAGCTGGATCACTAACGAGATCCCCTGCGTCTTGAAGAGTAGTCTGTGCCCACTTGGGCCTCTGCTTTGAATCTGCAACAGCATGTGGATGCTATGACTCTACATCCGACTGTACTAACTCTAAATCTAAATCATCTGAGTCCTCTGAATCAGAACTCTCGTCTGAAGAGTCAGCATGTGCATGCTCATCATCTCAGACAGGTGGAAGAATGAAGGTGTATGCATTCGACTGTTGAGGTACATGCGAGACACTTCCCTTGAATTGGACACTTCAGTCAATAATGAGCCGGTTCGAGGAAAGGCTAATAAGTCTACATCGCTTCACACTGTCAAGGAAGACAACAAAAATTCACTCATTGCTCTGTGGATCAAGTGCTTTCCTCTTTTCAGAGGGAATCCGAGCCCATGCACGTGAACCAAAAATGCGAAAGTGGGTCAATTTTGGTTTGAGGCCGCTTCAAGCCTCGTAGGGGTTCTTATCCTTGACARATCTATGGGGATATCTGTCTTGGATGTATTTTGCACAATTAAGTGCTTCRGCCCATAGTCTCTATGGTAGTGACTTTGCATGCATCATGCAAGATTCCATCTCCTTTAGAGATCTGTTTTTCCGCTCAGCAACTTCGTTTTGTTGCGGAGTGTAGGGAACTGTGTGCTGCAACTGAATCCCTACGTCATGGAAAAGATTATGGATCTCATGATTTACATACTCTCCCCCATTATCAGTTCAGAGGACTTTGATCTTCTTTCCAGACCGTGTCTCAACCAAGGCTTTGAAATCTTTGACGTGTTGAAAGACCTCATATTTTTTCCTGAGAAAGTAGATCCATGTAAAACATGAGAAATCATCAACATAAATGAGAAAAAACCTGGCTTTGTTGATGGATGGATGCAGAAAAGGACCCATAAGGTCACTGTGGATAAGATCTAAAGGTGCAGAAGCTTGTTGAGACTTTCCTTTGTCGAATTTCTCTTGAGGGTGTTTTCTGAGAACGCATCCCTCACATACTCCCTTGGAGAAATGGATGTCTAGTAGACCATCAACCAATACTTTATTGTTTGCATGTATCTGAAATTCAAATGTTCAAACCTTTCGTGCCATATCGTACTACTTTCATAAACATGAGTAAGCAGTAAAGCAGAATCATGTTCAATGAATTCAGAAAATGCATACAATCTAGACTAATGATTTACCTCATCGGTAGCAACCTTGGAGTTGGTTTTCATGTCGTATATGTCCATGAAATTTGGTGTGAATATGACTTTCTTTTCGGTGTCAAAATTCATCATCTGATACACAGAAAGAAGGTTGACAAAAAGTTTGGGAACATGCAACACATTCTCAAAGCTTCCGTTGGTGAGTTCAATACTTCCTTTTCCGGTGACTTCGACATAAGAGTTGTCCCCCATCATAATAGGAGGACCTTTGCATGCATCCAAATAAGAATATACTACTTTTGTTGCAGCCATGTGATGTGATGTTCTTGAATCAACGATCCAAGAATCATGAGATGAGTTGATGGAAATCAAGGCATGGATAGAATTGCCTTTCTTGGAATTTAGATATTTAGCTTCTTCTTCTTGGAACCCTCGAGGATGTGATCTCCAAGGTTGTTTTCCTGAAGTATTTGAGACATCATATCTATTTGTTTTTGCATGCATGTATATTCTGAATGGAATCCTTTGTGAAAGTATGTGCATTTCTCCCCTTTTCTTCCCTTTTCCCCTTTGGATCCAGAGGCATCGGTGAAGGGTTTTGTGTACCCTTCCTTCTTCGGATGTGCATGAGATTTCCGTTTATCTTTATCTTTATATTTATGATATTTGTGGCTTCCATCATGCACAATGAGTGCATGCGCCCTTGGGCCTTTGATTGTGCCCATGTTGATGAGCTTGGTTTGCTCTTGTGTTAGGGATTCGATAAAGTCCTTAAGACAAGGCATCTTCCAGTTGGATCCAGAGGCGGATATGACAGAATGGAATGTGGATATGAATACAGAGAATTCAGGACCAAGCTTGGAGAGAATGGTGAGAACCATTTGTTTCTCCTCTGATTTATTAACCTCGCAAGCTTTGAGTTGCGACAATAAATCCTTGAATTTTATAAAGAAATCTTGGATATTCTCAAAGATTTTTGGATCCAATGTGAGTAGCTCCACCTCCAACATGTGTCCCCTCATCTCATCCTATTTTCCAAAGAACCCTTCCAAGGTGGTCTTGGCTTCATTGGGAGTCTTACAGGAATATATGTGAAAAAGGAGATCGAGAGAAATAAGATTGCAAATTGTTCTGAGTGCCTCATCCATGCGATTTAAGTACTTGGATTTTTCTATGGCTGATGTCAGTTCTGTATCTGTATTCAAGGTTAACCTATACAACCCTCTATTTCGGAGATGTATGGCTATTTTATCCTTCCATGCAAAGTAGTTGTAAGGTGTAAGAATGAATTCTTTTTGGAAATCCATATTTTTGCTGTCTTCAATCTTTTGTACCTGCAAAATTTTTTGGTCCATCGAATTTGATACCATGTAAATGTGTTGAACCTGCACATAATAGATATATCTAAACAATGATACACACAGTTTCAGAGAGAAAAGGAGAAAGAAGAAGAAGGAGATAAAGAATGAAAGAATTCTCATTCATTGTATAACTCAATGAGTGCGCACTGGAGGAGAGCCAATGCACCATAGTGTTTGTCTAGAGTGTTATGGACACACACCAACAGTTACGAGAGTGAAATTTCACCTACTCTAGTCTCTCAGGCAGTTACGAGAGTGAACTGCCACCTAGTTGAGTTAACTAGTCAACTAGTCTTCAGTTAACTGACTGAACATAGAGTAGTGAGGAGTTAACTCATGGAATCAAGAGTAATGCGCTAGTATGGTGATGATCCCAAGACAAGTGTGCATTAGATGGTGATGATCCCAATGTTTCATGGTGATAAAACCAATGCAGCATCTAAACTCAACTCAACTAGTCAAACTGAAGTGTCAACCGAAANAGAATATTCTCCAGGTGGAATATTCTCCCCTAAAATATAGGAGACTAGATAATGACTAATTATGACTAATAAACAAGGAAAAAACTTAGGAAAAATAAATCCTAGGTGTGTGTGAAGTAACTCCAACAAATATATAAACCCATCTTTGGGCTATTTGGCAGGTTACCCACACACATTATTCATTCTACTCACTCTCTCCATTCATTCCTTGCTCATTCATTATTCCCATTCATTTCGATCTTGGCTTGGGGGAAAAAGAAGGAAAACAAACTCTTGGAAAAGAAGCCATTGTTTGTTGGTTGTAGAAATTATTGGTGTATTCCAACTATGAATTGATGCTTGCATGTCTAAAATGCATTGGTATCTGTTGAATTTTATTCACAACTATGAGTCCTAAGAGTCCTGACATAGATATTCTAGACCAGATGCACTGGAGCCTTGGAAAGAAGTGGAAAACCCGAGGGACTATGTGGCAGTGAAAGGGCCCATTATCTTTGGGTGGTGCAGGCCGAGGAGAAGAGGGATGGTTTACTTTGGATTGTTGTGTGTGAGAAACCGTGAGATCTTAAGTGATAACCAATTTTGGGAAGTTGAGTGTCATCCTGGAACCTGTCCTTGTGGATTCATAGCCCTGGCTTGGGGGTGAACTGTTGTTGATATTTGGAACAACATAGTCTATGGTTGGGCAGAACGTCCTTGGTTTGCAAGCAGTTGGTGATGGAAATTGTTTAATATAAGTTCTCTCTTTCATGGTTTTCTCTACTATGTATTTATTTCTGCTGCATATTAATTATTATCTTTGAGATATGACATGTTTAAGCTATGCCTGTTTGTTGGTTATCGTTGTGCATGGCATGTTAATATATAGTTACAGTTAGCATGGATATTGATGAATGTATGTGTACATTTTGTTCTTCTTTATGCAATTAATGGATATCATAAATGCAAAATATCCCAAGAGGGCTAAATTAGAGGTACCCAAGCGATGGGCATGGTTCAGATCAGAGTATAGAGCAAATCATTTCGGTTTTTTTTTACTTGGGTGTGTTACATGAGGCCCCTTTAGTATTAGGCTGACCCTATTATATATATATTTACACATTACATGTAAATTTAGGCCCATATATTCCCCCCTTTGGGTCATAACAGGATGACTCTAGTAGTGAGTGAAGAAGTGAATAGACAAGTGCAAGAGTTGCTTGGCATAGGATTGATTCAGGAGAGTTTAATTCCTTGTGTTGTACCGACAATATTGGTTCCCAAGAAAGGAGGTGAATGGTGGATGTGTACTGATTCACAATTTATCAATAAGATTACTATCAAGTATAGGTTTCCCTTACCAAGGATGGACGAACTCATGGATTGCTCGAGTGGGGAAAATTACTTTCAAAGATAGATTTGCAGAGTGGGTATAATTAGATTCAGATAAGAGAAGGTGATGAATGAAAGACAACATTCAAGATGAAGGATGAACTATTTCAATGGCCAGTCATGATGTTTGGGTTAGCCAATGCCCCTAGCACATTTATGAGACTTATGAACGAAGTATTGAAGATATTTATAGGAAAGCATGTCATTGTATACCTGGATGAAATTTTTATACTTAGTAGGTTCAAATAAGAACATATGGAGCATGTGAAGAAGGTATTGGAAAGGATAAAAGAGGAGAATATGCTAATAAAATCGAAAATGTGTACTTTTCTAAATGAAGAACCAATATACTTGGGTTTTGTGGTTTCTAAGGAGGGTTTACAAATGGATCATGACAAGGTGAAAGATATTTTGGATTGGCCGACACATAAATGTGCATTTTATGTTAGGAGTTTCCATGGTTTGTCAAGTTTTTACCATAAATTTATCATAAATTTCAGCAGGATTTATGCACCTCTTACCGATTGTATGAAAAAAAGAAATTTCCAATGAACAATAACAACAATGAATTCTTTTGAAAGTTTGAAGAAAATATAACTAAACAACCAGTGTTAACACTTCCATATTTTAACAAAGTATTTCAAGTAGATTGCGATTCAAGTGGTTAAGCAATTGGAGGATAACATTTTTCATCAAGAAATTGAATGCTAAGAAGAAATACTTTGTTTATGATCAAGAGTTTTATGCTACTGTACAAGCCTTGAAGAAATGAAGACATTACTATCTACCTAAAGAATTCGTGTTGTTCATTGATCACAAGGCATTGTAGTACATTAATAGTCAAGGTAAGCTAAATAAAAAACATACAAAATGGGTATTATTTTTACAAAGTTACTCGTTTTTTTTAAAGCATAGGTATGAGAAGTCAAATTTGGTTGTGTATGCATTAAGTTGGAAGGCAATGTTGTTGAATAATCTATCATTCAAGGTTGTAATATTAGACTGTATGAAGGAATTGTATGTAGAAGACACAAATTTTTAGAGAAATTTGGAAGGCATGCAAGGCACCATGGAGTATGGATAGAACACCATATTTGGATTTCCACATCCAAGAAGGATTCTTATTTAAGAATAAAAAATTATGCATTCCATAGAGTTCATTGAGACTAAATCTCATTAGAAAGATACATAACAAAGGTTTAGGTGGACATATTGGAGTAGATAAAACCACAACATTGGTAGGTGAAAGATACTTTTGGCCCAGTCTCAACAAGGATGTCATAAAATTTATTAAGTATTGTAGGGTTTATCTGTTAGTGAAGGGAAGAAGCCAAAACACATGGTTATATATTCTATTGTCTACACCTAAAAGATCGTGGTGAGATGTGAGCATCAATTTTGTTTTAGGATTTACCAAGACACAAAAAGGTCATGATTTAGTGATGGCTATGGTGGATAGGTTTTCAAAGCTGGCACATTTTTTACCATGAAAAAATACCAACGATGCCACTAATGTGTCTATGTTATTTTTCTGAGAAGTTATGAGGCTACATGTGTTACTGAAGAGTAGCATTTAGAACTCGGATACGAGATTCCTTGGATATTTTTGGAGAACACTTTGGAAGAAAATGGGGTTGAAGTTCTAGTATAGTTCATCCTATCATCCATAGATAGATGGAAAAACAAAGGTGGTTAACTCGAGTCTTATAAACTTGTTGAGGAGTTTAAGTGGGGAAACCCCAAGTAAATGGGATTTGGTATTGTCCCAAGATAAATTCGCCTATAACGATTCAATAAATATATATATTGGTATGAGTCCATTTTAGGTTGTTTATGGTAGGTCACCAAAGGGAGTTGTGGATTTGGTTAAGTTTCCAGATTTGGAGGATAAAAGGAGTGTTGATGCAAATGAATTTGTAGAAAACATACAAGAAATTCATGAAAACGTCTAGCATAATTTACAACAAAGAAATGCCAGATATAAACAAAGGGAACATTTGCGAAGGAGACTAAAATATTTTAAAGAAGGTGAACTGGTAATGGCACAATTGAAAAAAGAAACGTTTCCCATGGGAATGTACAACAAGATCAATTACAAGAATATCAAACCATGTAAGATTCTAAAGAAAATTTATGGGTTGGAAGTTGCAGGGGGAGTCTTCTTGATCCCAGAGGAAATGTCATAGCTTCCTATCCTTGGTGACTGGAGATGGCTTCAAACAATGTTGCAGAAGAATACATCTTATATGAAGGTGTGTTCATGTTGAAAGATCGAAATATCAGTGAAATTGTGGTCTTTGGGGACTCTTGGATGGTTGTTCATGCAATAAAAAATAAATATCAGTTTGAAAACAATGTATTCAATGGTATTATTTACCACACTCTCTCCCTCATTGAAGGTTTCATCGATTTAAAAAATTTTCATGTCAAAAGAGATTTAAACGTCATTGCATACCATTGGGCTAGGTTGGGAACAAACTTGGATAAAGGCACTTTATATTTAAATGGGGTGAGGGGGGATTTTCCCATCCCATAGTCGAGTACCCTCTTTTTTTTTGCATCAACAGGTGGATAATGGAGTG
>JASDQU010307288.1:72299-93164 GCA_032191745.1 Picea mariana
TTGTCGCCTCGATCAACATGATCTCCACCTCTATCCACGGAACCCCTGCGTCTTACGACTCATGGATGGTACCCAACCCTGACGATCATCTTCAATATGGCGACGAAATTCCATTAACTCTGGTTGAATCCACTTATCAAGCTATTCAATCGACAACCCCTTCTACCCCCTCTCTTGGTGATTTATCTCCAGATCCATTCTGCGTCATTTTTCCCACGGACGAGATGATTATGTCTGTTATGTCCATGGAAGACACCCCTTGGGACGATGGACATCATCATTCCATCCTCTTCCTATAACAACACACCATCGAGGGTTGCCAACGGATCTCGACCCCGTCGACCATTGTCGTTATTTCTACCATTCTCGAGTCTACACATGATCTATTATATGAAGGGAACTTAACTAATATCTCACCCACCATCCCCCTCGACATATCCATAAAATATGGAATTGTCGAAAATGTGCATATCGGAGCTTCGTGTTCCCATGACGAAGTTGTCACCTACAAGTCTCTTTTCCAAGAATTTCGTGACGTCTTCGCCTGGAGCTATGAAGAAATTTCAGGAATAGACCCCGACATTATGATACATGAGTTTAAGACATACCTGGATGCTAAACCTGTCCGGCAACGACTTCGTCCGGTCCACCCACGTAAAGCAGCCGCTATCAAGCTTGAAGTTGAGAAACTTCTTAAGGCTGGCTTCATTTACCCGATGGTTCTAACTGACTGGGTTTCCAATCTTGTTCTGATTGACAAGAAACAAGGCACAATCCGCGTGTGCATTGATTATAGGGACATTAACAAAGCTTGTCCTAAAGACAACTTTCCTACCCCCTTCGTTGACCAGATCGTCGATGATTGTGCCGGAAGTGAAATCTTCTCTCTGATAGATGGTTTCTACGAATATAATCAAATCAATATCATTCCCACGGACCAACACAAGACCGCTTTTATTTGTCCTTGGGGCACTTTCGCCTATCGAAAACTCCCATTCAGTTTAAAGAATGCCGGTGCAACTTTTCAACGTTCTATGTCTTACGCTTTTCATGACATCAAGCACATTGTGCAACCATATCTCGATGACTTACCCACACATTTCATGCACCATGTAGATCATCCAGTACACCTCTGTTCCATTTTCCTTCGATGTTAGTTTTACCATATATGCTTGAATCCCCACAAATGTGTTTTCTGCGTAGAATCCGGCCAACTTATGGGCTTTATTGTTTCATGTCAAGGGATCAGGGTAGATCTGTTGAAGGTCGAGGCGATTCTCAATCTCCCTCCTCCTTCCTCACTTCGCCAGTTACAAATTTTGCAAGGGAAGGCAAACTTTCTCCGTCATTTCATCCCAAACTATGTTGAGCTAACTCTTGGATTTATGCAACTACTCAAGAAAGGTTCTGAGTTCATATGGGATACCACTACCAACAACACTTTTGAAGCATTGAAACTGTCTTTGACACGTACCCCACTACTCTTCCCACCTAATTACAATCAAGATTATTTCCTTTACCTCGCAGCCTCAGACTATACCATCGCTATGGTTCTCATCCAGGAGGATGATTCTCATGATGAACATGTCATTTATTACTTGATTCAGAGTCTCATGACTACTGAAACAAAGTATTTACATGTTGAAAAACTGGCCTTGGAAGCCGTCCAAGATGTTCAACGTTTCTGACTCCATATCCTCTCTTGCAAGACTACGGTAATTTCTAACTGCAAACCTATGCAACACATTCTTACATGCCAATTTCTAGGAGGAAAGTACTCCAAATGGATCGTAATACTCCAGGAGTTTGACTTAGAATTCAAACGTGCTAAGTCCAAGAAATCCTTGGTGTTTTTCGAGTTGATATATGACCTTCCCTGCTCTGAGACAAAACATGTAGCAGTCGATTCATTACATGATGAATCCCTTTTCCTTATTAGTTCCGATGATCTTTGGTACGGAGATATCATCATATATCTCCAAACCCAAACTTTCCAACCCAATTTGTCTAGCATGGACCGCCGTCGAATATGCTACCAAGCCCATTAGTATATTATCCTCGGTGATACTCTTTATCGTCATGTGATTGACTCTATTTTTCGACGCTGTCACGTTTGACGAAGACGAGAAAGATCTGAATGATTGCCATTCTAGCACCTGTGGTGGTCACATGTCTGGGTATGCTACTGCCCAGAAGTTCTTACGGGCAAGGTATTTTTGGCCTTATTTATTCAACGATTGTATCGTTTCCGTCCAAAAATGCCACGCTTGCTAGACCTACAACAATAAAATACGATCACACCCTGCTCCTCTACACCCTGTGGTCTCCGTTGGTCCCTTTGAGAAATGGGGTATCGATTTCATGACATGTCACCCTCACTCAACCGGGGGGCATGGATACATTATTGTAGTCGTAGATTATTTTACGAAATGGGCCGAGGTGATGCCAACATTTGACAATACCGGAAGGACTACAGCATTATTCATATTCAATCACATCATTTCTCTTTTTGGTGTTCCTCAGGCTATCGTTACTGATCATGGTAGCCACTTTCGAAACTTCATGATGTCTGAACTCACTGAAAAGTTGGCTCTTCGCCATGAAAACTCAACACCCTATTACCCACAAGCCAACGGCCAAGTCGAAGCAATAAACAAGGTCCTCATTACCATGCTTCGACAAATGATAGGATTCACAAAACGAGTTGGCACACAATGTTGTTTTCATCATTGTGGGCTTACCGAACATCTGTTAAGTCTACTACCGGGTTCACACCATTCTAGTTAGTTTATGGTCTAGAAGCCATCTTGCCGATTGAATGTGAGATACCCTCCTTAAAACTAGCCGTCGAACTTCTCCCGAACATTTCTGTCGAAGAAGAATGTCTATTGTATCTTATGCAATTAGACGAAACCCGTCACGATGCCACCCTAGTTATAGAAGCCCAGAAGAAACGCTTCAAAGCCCAATACGAAAAACATGTCAAGCCACGCATTTTCTCCGAAGGTGATCTCGTTCTTCTTTATGAACAAGATTGGGATATGCTAGGAGCTGGAAAATTTGAAGCTATGTGGCGAGGTCCTTATATCGTCAGACAAGTTTTGGAGAAAGGAACTTACGAGTTGGTGGACTATGATGATATCCCTTTGAGTGAACCCATAAATGGGTTGTACTTAAAGAAGTACTATGCCTAAGATCCCCTGTGCATGAGTGCTTGTATTTTATTGTATCATACGCTTTATGTGTTACTGTAGTATGTTTTTTCGTTATCTGGTCTCTGCCCTCGACCGCTTATGTCACGTTGTGCTTGGTTTCCAGATGTCCGAGTCTTCGCTACCCCACATTGGCTTCACCGATGGTGCTAGTCGTAGTACTCAGAACCTTACTTCTGCTGCATGGGCAATTTACGCACCTACAAACGAACTTATCAGTCTGCGAGGTGTGTGTCTTGGTCATGCGACCAATAATATTGCATAATATAGCGTCGTCGTCAAATTTTTGATTGATGTTATTTCGCTTGGTATCTGCCACCTGGTTATACAACTTGATTCGCAGCTAGTAGTACTACAACTAAGTAATGTCTATGTCATTCGAAGACCTACTTTATTATGGGTATATTTACGAATTCGCCTCTTGGAACGTTATTTTCATTATATTGAGTATCATCACATTCCTAGATGTCTAAATACATTGACTGATGCTTTAGCTAACTATGTGTTAGACAGACATTTGGGACATTTATAAACCAATCACACATTACATGTATAACACAACACAAGATAAGCCAGTAGAAGCCGTATATATGTATATAATGATAAAAAGTGTTTACAAAAAGTTTATGTCCAAGGACCAAAATCTCAAAAATACGAAGCCCATGGCTTCTACAAAGTAGCGTCACAGATGACGCTCATGATAGCACACAACTGCTCGGGCTACCCTACGAAGTAGTGGACTGATAGACTTAGACACGCCCATAGTATGGCGCTGGTAACATCTAGGGATCTCCCCAATAGCCATATCTGGGATGTCAGTGATCAACCTCTCCAAGTTTTGCTCCACTTCCTCATAGTCTTTGGCATCCCATCTCGCCACTGGAGCCGCCTCTCCTCGCCATTGAATAGGAGACGTTCCTGGAGGTCGACATGGCCCCACATCTGTGTCATCAAAAAGAGATTTTTTTATTAGTTCTTGGATAAACACAAAAACATTTCATATGATAAAAATTATAAAAACATTTGAAAAGAACAAAATTGTGTACTTCTTACCTAAATCACCCCACTGAGCATCCTCAAGCAAGGCCAAATCTGGATCCCCTCAAAAATCCAAACCAGCGTATGCATAGTCGTCAATCATCAGCATTTGGGGCTGCAACCAGTCAAAAAATGAATCATTATACTTGATGATGGGCCCTGCTACATGTCGAGCCATGAGGTTGCACCACCTCAGCATCCTTGGATCCTGTGGGGCCGGTAAACCCCATTCAACCTATAATCTCAGCAGTGGGACCCTCTCGAGGAAGAAGGACACCAAAAGTGATCCGTACCCAAACTGCTTCAAGTTGCCCCTTCTGCACTTCGTCAATTGCCTCTTCATACTGCGGAGAACTGCATCCGACCAGTTGAAGACCTGAGGCTCTGTGCACTCTATGGCATATTGAAAATAGCTCTGGAGATCCATGTGTGGAGCTGCGCTCCCAGCCATGCGTGCAATAGTGAACAAGATGGTTTGCAGGGTCAAATCTTGGACCCCCCAAATAGCAACCTTACCCTTGCTTCTTTCTGCCTTGGGAACACAGTACTGGCGACAATACTCACTCATAGGGAGTCCGTCGCCTTAGCCACCGGTCAAGCTAGCGTGGTACCCACGACATGATAACCCTACTAGAAAATAGATATCCTTGATATCTAGGGTCAACGTATGAACTCCCATGTGAAATAACTATTGGTCCATGTCCCACATACGGACCAAGTATTCCAACAATCTGAGTTGTGCTCTCATGCTCGGAATCCTGAAGAATTTCAAGATCCCACAGTCTTGGAGGGAAGCGACTGTACCTGGGTCATTCTTGGCAATAGCATCATCTTCTTCATGTTCTCTTTCTCGCCACTCCAACATTGTGATGGCCAAACACCTGCACAAGAGCCATGAGAGAAGAGTTAGCAACTTGTTCCAAACTTTTGCACGATTTTTATTGGGAAAAACTTAACTTTAAAATCCATGTTTCGGCTCTCGTAGGTGAGCCTTTGGCACAGTGCGAGATTCTCGTAGGTCCCGGAAAGCCCGCCTGCGAGAATGCTTGAATGCATAGTGGGGCCCTAAAATGGACTTAGAACCTAAGAAATTGCCAATAAAAACAAAAAATGAACCATGAAAAGTTGAAGGATCAAGATCTTACCTCCTTGTCTAAAACGGTTAGCCAAATGATCGCTTGTGCCTCCCGCAATCGATCAAAGAAATTTGGGGGAAAATCAGGTGTGTTAAGGAAAGTTTTTGGCAAAATCACAATGAAATGGTAAAAATCCCTTTTTACCCATGTTTATTCACTTTTTACTATTTTTTATTGGTTTTTATATATTATTTTTATTTTTCTTATAAAACCTAATGCCCTAATAGCTTTGTGAGTATGTTTTTTTGCAAGTATAGCAACTTCGAAGTCCGAACAGGGGGGTACGGGTGTTTTTTCTCTTTTTTACATGTGCAGTTACTTTTTTAGGGTTTTTGTAGGAAAAACCTTGAGCTCAGTCTTCGTTCATTCTCGCGCTCGAAAATACATGAGAACGTAACCGAGTATACTTTTTCTCGTCTTTTTGTAATCGTATGGTAACACAAAAATGACGAACCTAAGGGAGTATCCTTTAAGCTCTTTTCATGCTCCATAAAAATGAAAAGATTGCTGAGCGATCTTGTTCTCTTCACACTCGTTAAAGAATTTGAAGAAAACATTTGATGGGCAATATTTTATCACTTTTTCGGTCCCGTCGAACTTATTTATGAAAAAAGAACTAGGAGAGTTCTCTTTAAGTGTTTTTCAAACTCTCAAAACATGAAAAACCCCCGACTTTTCTATCCTTGGACTTATTAAACAAACATCGACAGACCTGTGATGGGACTGAATCACTCCTTCTTAAGGTTCGTTAAATATACTCTGAGGGACTCATCCGAAGGATGAGCTTACATCAACAAGCATATGTTATCCTCCTCAATCTTGCGTAAAAATAAAGAGGTACTCGCCGGAAATGGTGGGGGAAATTTTTGGAAAGGGATGTGTTTTCGTATTCATATTAATGGCAGTAAGCATCGCTCTTGAACATGACACCCCCTATTCGTCATTTGAATCTAGGTTTGGAAATCCATTTGTCTCTCGTGCGACTTGTTACAAGGTCATATCTTGAGTCATCTTTGAGTTAGTGCTGCCAAGTCCTTGGTCGTGTCATTCATATGTTCAAGAGAAGTTCACACGAGCCCTCTATTGAGTTGGCCATCTGCGGTTGTCCATTTTTACTATGTCAGCCTTCCCTGTGTCCGTTTCGACTCGTATTCATACTTTGTCTCATCCTCAAAATCTGTTACTTATTTCGTTTCATTGATGGGGGATACATTAAGGCCCTCCTATGACGACTCTTATTCCGTCAACTCCAACTCATTATCCGGAAATGAGACTTAGAAATCATTTAGTACCTTAGAACCTACATGCCTTAATGGCAGGTCTCTTTTCTTTCGACAGGGGTTTCACATCATTGATCCCTGATCGAGAGATTCTGCCGAGTGATCGACTTCAGCTCATTCATTCGCATTCATTTGGATTGTACTTCGGTACCTTGGGAGTCATTGACATCAATAGTGATTTCCCTCTCACTTGTTAACGGTTTTCATCAATGACCAGTAATCAAGTGGTTTCTACCATGTTCGAATTCAACACATGTAATCGCATGGCTAGATTCGTACTTTTAGGTGACGGAATTAAAGACCCTGGGTCTCATATTTTTTATCTAGGCTGCAATGGAGTATGTATGATTTGTATCAGCACATAGATCCACTTTGTATGTCATGTGGCTATGTCGTCTTAATAATTCTTTCCACATAGATCCACAGTATATTCCTGGTGGCTATGTAGCGTTTTGACGGCATGGATCCATGGTGTATGATTGGTGGCCATGACCTATGATTCCATTCATTTGTGATCTAAGCATGCGAATGCCTATCTCAGAACTGGTATTATATTCTACAGATGCTTGATTATTTACAGGTTTTCGATTAAGTGTGCTCCTAGTTTCTGACACACACACACAGTTTACAAAGTATTTTGGTTGTCATATATTCTAGACTCATACTTTGGGGGGTATTCTGTTACACATGATTTTGGTCACTCTGGTGATGTCTCTACAAGTGATGTGTTCAGGCTCCCATAAGGACTTTTTGCCTGAGAAAAGTGACTGTTGTCTTCTTCCAAAAAACACATTTTTAAGATGAGTTCGCATGCTGCCTATGTTACAGGGTGTGAGAATCCCTCATTCTCGCAGACCACCCACACTTAGGGTGCGAATTGTTCGCAGTCTGCTCCATATATAGGGTGCGAACCTATTTTTAAGCTTGGAAAGGAGAATAAGTCACGAAGGTTCTAGAAGGGGATCTTCTAGAAAATGAGTTGGCATTCGCATGGTTGGCATCCTACTGACTTCTCAGATTTGGTGGGATCATCCTCATCCATGTAACCATCCCTACTTCTCCTATATATTGAAAGGTTTCTCATGGAAATGATTAAGCAAGATTGGATGAAGAATTGGTGAAAGAACTGTGTGAAGAACCCTGCTTGGACAGAAGTTTGAAGACTCTATTTGGTCTATCAAGAGGTATTGGATCTTCTTCATGCAAGTGCAGAGAAAGTGTGTGTGTTGGAACCAAGGGTCACTGAAAAGAAGCTTGCAACATCAAGGCGATTAGGTTGTATCTTCTACTTTCAATTAATATAATACAACGACATGTCCCTTTCCCATAAAATTACTCTTATTTTATTGCATAACTCCCTGATCATATGCATAGGTTGACATTGAATATACTTTGCTATCTTCACTTTGGTTGGTTTGTGTTGTCTTGTACCTGACTTCACAAGAGCACTGGAGTGAAGCGGGAACAACAAAGACCTAAGGAAGCAATATAAAGGTATGTCACTCATTCCTTCTCATTAGTAGATTCAATGACTACAACTTAGGGAAAGAGTCGTGTCGTGTCCTATTTTGTTCTAGATCCAGGTGGATTTAGGGAGATCTGTTAGTGTCTGCACCTACCAATTTGTCCGATAACACCTGCCACATGTGAGTTATACCCTACCATGTCAGCATGTATGGACATGCCATGTCATCACATGTACGGACTGTACAGTCAACATTTGTTTTCCCTATTTGGCAAATCGAATAGATCACGATATCTCACTCATCTGATGTCTGTTTGACCATGTTCAAAGTGAGTTGGGTTCGTGATGATGAGGCCTACCAACCTATTTGTTTTGAAGCGATTCCGAACACTTTGATTCTTGGGCTAAATTTTGACCCCTGGTCCAGATTTTGATCACCCACTTAGAAATCTTTGCTGATAAATCTTTGTTGCACAAATATCCTCTCTAAAATTTGGAAAACAATAAAACAATGAAGAGGTTTTCCTTTATAAACAAAAACACTCAAATTATTGGTCATTTTTGTGTTGTATATTTCGGTGCATTAATGATAAATGTGTGTGTTGTTTTTTTTCAAAAGTTACGTTTTCGGTGCACAATGTCGTGAGTAGCACACTAGTGCGGTATGTATAACGCACAGATTTATTTTGGTAATAAATTCCAAAGTATTGATAGTAAGCACGTGTTATTTTTCTAACTTGCTTCAGTTAGTGCGCTATATAGTTTGAAATGCACCAGTGTGAATTGTAATTAATCACGTACAGTGGCAGTGTGTAAGTAATAACACACTGTAAGACAATTAAATTTACACAATGAGAATTCAAACATTTGTACTTAAAGTTTGCGGAGGTTTTTCTTTGTAGAGGAAATAAGGGAGGTCAATCTTCTGTGCTTATCTCAATTAAATGCACCAATGTGTTTTGTTTATACATACGCCCCGATGCGTCTTTAAATGTTAAAGCACACCGATGAGAGAGGGAGGGGGATACAGAGTGAAGGAGAGAGAGGGCTAGATGCAAGAGAGAGAGGGGGGGGGAGATATAGGGAGAGAAGGGGAGGGAATGAGAGAGCCAACAAGAGCAAGAGAGTGGTAGAGAGAGAGAGAGAGAGATGATGGGAATAAAATTCACAATTTCTATGTTCGAGGAGAATATTTTCAGGGATAGAGCAACTATTTCAGATTTTGTAAAGCCAGATTGAAATTTCTTGTATTGCTGAGCGGAAAAAAACAATGATATTGTAGCAAAAAGCAATGATTTTTCAAGTGTGTTGTCAAGTTATAAAAGTTGTTCGAAGTTATTTTTAAAGTTATATTGTTCTATGCTACCCAAGATGGTCGTTTTGGCTCAAATGCAGAAAAAAAAGAATTATAATATCAAATGGCCAATTCTTCAGATTCTAACTATGCCTCATTTGTATCTTTGGAACTTCTTCAAGTTCTCTCATGTCGATTGCAGTATGTCTAGATTTTATTGATAATTCATTTATCTCATTGATTTTATGTTATGTATGCAAGTGCAATTTAATAATTATTTATTGAATTTTGTAGGATCAAGATTCATGATCGAGTTCAAATTCTCAAGATATTCCCATGGTCCCAAAATTCCACAATCTCTTATCAGGAGAAAGACCACAAGTATATGTTTGATGAAAATGGACAACGTATTTACCCTACCAATCCTAAAATGCCATATTCCAAAAAACAACATGGGTCAATGATATTACACCATGAATTTTATCTCTTTTATGTAGAGAACCCCATAGGGCGTAAGAAAAAGATGATTGAGTAATTTTATTTTGGGATTTTCAATGGAACTAATGTAAAAGTATTGATTTATTCGACATTTGTTTTATAAAAGGGTTGGTTTCATGTTTATTATTGGGAAAACAATGTCCATGTTTCTAAAAAGTGTTTGGTATAATGTTTGAACATATTAAAAGCATTGTGTTACTAATATTATCAATGTCATGTTCAAAATTTTTACAATCAGAATTCTAATGAAGAGTGACTTGTCCACCATCTACTGTTGCACCCCACTACGATGTCAATTCATGATCTTGTTGCTAAACAAAAAGAGCTCAAAGAGGAAGCATACTGATAATGGTTGAAACAACCACCTATTCAATTCCCACTACGTCCCGAATCACCAATTCAAAACCTCGACAGTAACACTAGTTCTTCACATGTTGGGGATGAAGGCAATGATATAGAGGTTGGTATGGATGATTTATTATGGGATACCCAAGACATGGAGAGAATGTTTTTAGATGCATTCCAACAAGATGAACTAGGTGATGACAATAATGTTGTAGATACCTTCTACGAAAGCCTAAAATCTGCTTCCACCACCCCTCTATTTGGTATAGTACATGGGTCTACAAGGTCTACCCAACTAGGGACAACAATGTTACTGTACAACTTGAAAGCAATGTGTGATATGTCAGACACATGTTTCTCATCACTTTTGAGGTAACTAACTATTAATTCCACTAAATTTTTAAGGAATATTCTCACACAATGAAGGAAGAAAAGGGTTGATTTTATTCATGCTTGATGACAGTGTAAATTTATATTTTCCACTAATTTGAAGTTACTCAAAGATAAGGTACTTCCAAGTGATAATCACGTGCCCGATAGCTGTGCAGAGGTAAAGAAAATGCTAAAAATGTTGGGTGTTGAGTAATACCATACCATGCATGTTTGAATGATTGTATTCTATACAAAAATGAATATGTGGACAAATACAATATATGTTCAGAATGTGGGCATGACAGGTACCATAAATCAAAAAACAAGGGTAAGGCACATGGTCCTCCTCATAAGATATTGAGTCACATGCCTATAAGTCCAAGGATTCAAAGGCTCTTTCGTTGCAAACAATTAGCCATGTTGCGGGGGTGGCATGCCTCACATAGAAGTGAGCTAGGAGTTATGCAAATCCCAACAAATTCAATAGCCATGAAACATATAGAGGGTACATGGGCTGACAAATTCAAGGATAAAGTATGGAGCCTTTGATTGAGCATAGCTATGGATGGATTTAACCCACATTCCCTCCAAAACACCAACTATTATGTTTGGCTAGTGGTAGTGATCAATAATAATATTCCCCCATGGTTGTCCATGAAGAATGAACATCTTATGTTGGCTCTTATAGTCCTGGGTAGAAGACAAGTGAAGAGAATGGATGTCTACCTCCAACCACTGATCGATGAATTTAAAAAATTATGGGAATGGATACATGTATACAATGCATCAATACCCATGATCCAAATGGGGAGATATTTTATGTTGTATGGCATATGTGTGTACACCACGCATGATTATCCAGGACTAGGAGTTTTCTCTGGTAAGCATGTTCATCGATTTGTTTATATTTGTAATTTTATTTGGCATACTTCATTTGGTGCAACTATATTTTTGACACTAACATGATATGTATATGATAACATCGTAGGTATTGTAACAAAAGGGTATCATGGATGTAAATGTTGTGGACCTTCTATAAACACAAGGTGGTCCAATGACCTACAAAAGTCGGTGTATGACTGTTCAAGGGTATTCCTCCAAGAATACCACCCTTATATAAGAGTTTCATATGCTTTCAATGGTAAGATAGAGAGAACCTGAAGACCTAAAATAATGACACCAACAAATTGGAATATGGCATATGACATAGAGAAGGATAAGGAAATGGAAGAATTATTTGAATCAAATGGGGAACCTATGTTCAATGATCCTGAATTTTTTGACACCTATGTTGAGAAAATTCCCTTTGGGATGAAAATGAAATCTGTATTTTATGAGATTCCATATTTGGAGAATCTTAAGATTGGCCACTTACTAGATCCCATGCATACATTCAAAAATGTTTCATCTTATTTATGGAGGCACATATCATGGAATAAAAGCGACACATTGGTTTTTAAGAGAGATTTTATTGCTTCGAATACTAAAAAGAGTCATTGGTTAAGAAACAAAACTAGAGGAGAGGTTGGTCCCTCTTGATCTTTTAATGAAGGTGATGTCCCATGGATTTTGAAGAAAGATGATCCTTATATGGTGAATGATGTTATATTGGGTGTGAAGGAACCTTTTTTATATGGGTCAACTCTACCACATTGCTTCACTGACAGTAGATGAGAATTTGTCGAGGTTGAAATCACATGACCATATGAACCTTCTAAGGGTATATATGTTGAATACATGATTCTTATTCTATACTGACGTCGACAAAAATATGTTATGCACTCACAATTTTATGGAAATTAATTATGTGTGTGTTTATTTTGTAGTATCATTGTCCTTTTCTTGTGTGTGGTTGTGTGAACCATGACTTCCCCCATGACCTGGGACGTTCCATATCAAAATTATCTGCATTTGTACATTGGATCACATCAAGGGAAATTCATATGACTATCATTCCACAGTGGCATCAAGAGATAGTTGAAATTGTTAGTATGTTTGAGAAGGAATTGTCCACGAGTTTTATAGACTTACAAGTCCATCTTCTAATTCACCTACCTAATGAGGTTGAATTAGCTGGGGTTCTCTCATGTCGTTGGATGTTCTTTGTAAAGAGGTACATGAAAAAATTGAAGGGGTTTGTTCAACAAAGGGGAAACCAAAGGGATCTATGGCAAAGGGGTACATAATATATGAGTCGTTCTACTATGCCAGTGAGTACATCAGAAAATTGACAGCATAGAAGGGGCAATCGTTTGGGAAGACTATCAAGATGAGTACAAAAGGGAAGGGGGGATACTCCAAACAAACAAACAAAAAGGTGTTTGATAAAGAGTAAGCCGGTTATATTTTGTCAATTTAGTACAGAGAAATTATTTACATTGAAGTTGATAATATATATTTCATCCCATACTATTTGTTTTGAATTCTTTTATACATCGACAAATTTAGAAATTTTGATGTCATCAATAAATTCATTCTTTAAGTTGATAATATATATTTTATCTCATTCTATTCATTTTGAATTTTTGTATACATAAATGAATTTTGAAACATATGCCATCAATAAATTTGTTATTTACAATGTCGAGGCAACACGACCATGGGTCACATAGTATGAAGAGGAAAGAAGGAAATGGGACAATGAAAGGAAAGCATTCATACGGTTGAATGGTAGAAGCATGCCTTATCTTGAGAATTTAAAAGAAAATATGTCAAAAATATGTCACAACAGTTGAGTGGCTGACCAAATACAAGAGAAATATGAGTTGTTCATTCATAATCCACGTGGAGAAGATCTGGAAGCACTAAACATAGGTATTAGGTGTAACAACTCTGTAATAACATCTTTGAGTATCACGTTATATTTATAATATTGCACATTTGAATTGTAACGCGTATTATGTTTTTTTATTAATGCTTCGATTATTAGACATATGACATTGTCCTTTGTTCACATTTTTACAGGTGCATTTCTTCCCATCTATGTGAGAATATGGACATCATTTTCGCACTAAGTGTATTGATGAAGGTTGCATCACACAATATTGTGGAGTGGAGGTCGAGTTCAACCAATCTATTCGTGCTAGCCACCGTGATGAAAACATGATAGAGGGAAAGTTAGGTTACATTGGAAAGATACAAGAGATCATGCAAGTGGACTTCTCATCATTTCAATGTGTTATTTTTTGTTGCAAGTGGTGGGATACCTTCGATCAAAGAAATATAAAGGAATATTGTGATAGTGGGCTAATATGTATTAACTCTAAAAAATGTGGGTTGAAAGTAAGGAGCCTTATGTTTCCCCAAAACATTGAAACCAAGTCTTTTTTTACCCAGATGTGTTGGATGGGGATTGGTGGTTCATAATAATACATGATCTGAGATCTAAACATGTTTTTGAGAAAAACAATGTTACAATGCCAAGCAAGGAAGATAATCAAGGTGATGACAACGAAGACTGATTTGTAAATGATTTGTTTGGACATTTATATTGTGGATGTGTCATTTTATTATGAGTATTTATAATAGACAACTGTGTTTTTTTTTCCTTCATTTTATAATTATGTTGGATATGAAAAGTTAACAACCATTTACAACCACCATATTAAAAATGCATTAAATAGACGTACACACATAAGATGTGGTTTTGATATATTTTCATTGTCATATTTATTGTTTATTATAGCAAATTTATGTTGAATTGTATTAAAATATGTTTATGTTAACCTTTGAATTACTAAGCATTAATAGAGATATCACAAAGTTGGTGGCATACAATATTAAAAATTTATTTCAAATTATATTTTATTTAACAAAAAATGAAGATATTAAAAAATATTCAAACCTCAAATTTTTTATTGTTTGAGAAAATCAAAATTCAAATAAATATATACTTACTTTGATGGAACTTCTAAGGACAATTCCAAAAAAATAACTCCGTGCAACATCTACATTACTTGTGGTGTTGACATTACCAACTTTGATGGCATTCCCCACCTTAATTAGTGCAACTATCATGGCCTTCACATGTTCCACTCCATCCTTAATTTTTATAATCATATAAACTTATATTAATCATTATTTTTGCATTCTCCTTGAAATAAGTGTCAATATAGGAAGGACATGGAAATTCCAAAAGACTCTTTTTTTAGAGCCTAGTCAGAATTAATGAAAATTTTAACAATCCATACTTATCTAAAAGTATATAAACCTTTGTCAATTTTACTAATTCTTAAAACACTAATTATAAAATGTTGGGTGATATTATTTTTAATAAAAGATTCATAAAGTCTGTATTAGAGTAAAAAATTGTGAGACCATTTCATCGAAAGTGTATAGATTAAAACGTATTATTGTTCTCTATATTTATTATTTTAAATTCAATTGAATAAATCTCACATATTATAATAGTTGGATAATATAAATTAATAAAATATTTGAAAAACTTGAATATTAATAAAATATAATAATTGTGATTTTAGTAAACAATTACATTATAACATTGTCTTGTAATCTTTGAATAATAAAAATAAAAATAAAATAACATTATTATTAGTGAATAATTGTGTTATAATGTTATTATTATAATATATGAAAAATACATAAATATTCAAATCACAATCATTTCACTCATCAAATTTAAGTATTTTTGTTTCTAAACACGTTTAATCAACATATTGTATATTGTTGGAAAATAAACAATTCACCTTGAACAACAATTAAACATTATATAGCATTAATGGTTATAACTTTTTGCAATCACAATAGAAATTAAATGCTTTCATAAAAGTAAAGTTAAACATTATATGGCAACTGTAAATTTAAATGAGTGATACATATCAAATTTCACTTAAAAACAAAGAAATCATTAACAATGTTTGTCATTAGCATACTCATATTACATTTTAAAAATCAAACAACAACAAAAACAACCACAACATTATATGAAAAACATAATATACATGAGTGATATACATATGAATATACATGTCAAACATACAACTCAACAAAACCTGCAATAAACATGTCATATATAGATCTCCAGTCAAATATAAAACAATTAATATAAATGTCAATCAGTACCACTATTGGATAGGTCAACAACTAGAGCCAGGTGCATCAATGTCTCTGCTACCAGAGGTAGATCCTCTATGAAGAACAACTATATCATAAATAAATGATGGAAAAAGTGCACTATCAAGTGTCTCTATATCAATATCATGAAGATGTGGCACAATAGTACCTGATGTGATCATAGTGTTCAAAGCATCAAAAGCTTGTGACACATGTGGAGGAAGAGGAGGAGAAGGAGGGGTATCGGTGGATGATGATACATGTGGACTAGAAGAAAGAAAATGATCGGTGGATGGTGACACAAGTGAAGGAGGAGGGGGAGGATCAGTAGAATATGGTGACACATGTGGAGGAGAAGCTGAAGGAGGAGGAGGAGGATCAAATGTGGATACAAGTTCAAACACATGTGGAGGGGAAACAAGAGGAGGAGGATCATACGTGGATGTAGGTTCAAAAACATGTGGAGGGTGTTAAATTTGGTAGCATCGATAGTCATTCTCCAATGAGAGGCCATATGGGCCACCCTGAGGCTAGCCAAGGAGATTTGGAGAATCAAATAGTATTGTGAGGTATTGACAAAAGCTAGGGGGAACGTACAACCTCTATGAGTCAAACCAAAAGTGAGGACGAACGAGATGCTATGTGAGTCTGATGCACAAGTCAAAGGGAATGTACAACCTCTATGAGCATAGACAGTCTAGTGCAAAAGTCAGGGGGGACGTACAACCTCTATGAGCATAGACAGACTAGTGGAAAAGTCAGGGGGAACATACAACCTCTGTGAGCTTAGTCAAACCTTGTGAGCCATTAGCAAAAGTCAAGGAATCTAGAAAAAATTAGGTTGAATATAAAATTCCTATGAGCTAGAAACAAAAAATATTCCTAATATTGCAAATGATATAAATGTATTGATGTAGTGCGTTGGCACATGTAAACATTATCCACCATGAAGAGAATTTGGAATTGTTGTAAAGAGTCGAGTTGTAACTGAAGTCTCGAGTCTAGTTCTATTTTAGAACTAAAAGTGTAATGTTGAGTTGTAACTGAAGTCTTAAGTCTAGTTCTATTTTAGAACTAAAGTGCAATGTTGAGTTGCAACTGAAGTCTTACGTCTAGTTCTATTTTAGAACTAAAGTGTAATGTTGAGTTGCAACTGAAGTCTTAAGTCTAGTTCTATTTTAGAACTAAAGTGTAATGTTGAGTTGCAACTAAAGTCTTAAGTCTAGTTCTATTTTTGAACTAAAGTGTAATGCTGAGTTGTAACCAGTCTCAAGTCTAGTTCTAAGTTAGAACTAAAGCATACCAGTCTCAAGTCTAGTTATATTTTTGAACTAAAGTGTAATGCTAAGTTGTAACCAGTCTCAAGTCTAGTTCTAAGTTCGAACTAAAGTATGAAGCTAAGTTATGATTAACTCATGCAAACAGGTTACTATTTCGAGTCTCTCCTCTTCTCCTCTTCAACCTATATAAGCAGAGGTCGACCCCTCTCTTCAACATAGTTTTGATATGCAGGTTAAGGGAGAAGCAATAGAGGAGTATATCAGTGATAAAGAGGCAGCATACCAAAGAAACATATCAGTGATGTATATCAACAATAGAGGCAACATATCAGAGGTGTATTTCAACAAGGTCTCTTAGGTCTTTGTCAGGTCAGAGTCATCTTGGCAAGCTCTTTAAGAGAAGAACATTCATGGTGGATATTTCTAAGTGATCTTACATTATTAATGCAATAAAGGAATATCGTTTGCTGGGGTTTTTCTCCTTGTACAGGGTTTCCCCAGGGTATATGTGTTTTTGATGTGCATGCTTACTCATCTACATAGTTATTGTTATTCAGTTATGATTTGGTATTGTTGAAGTGTATTAAGATGGAATCAAAGTGTTGAAGAAAATAAAAGAATTAATTCGCATAAGAAATCAAGCTCATAATTTAACATAGTATCAGAGCTTAGGGTGTGTTAAGCATGTTGAAGTGCAGTTGCGGGTACACATAGATCCAAGCGATCTTGATTAAGTTTCCAGTGTGAGGTCCATGGCATCCTCCATTTCAGTCAAGGCCGAGGATAGGCTCGAAGGAGCTACCAAATTCAATGTGTGGAAGCTCTGGATAACAAATATCTTACAGGAGCATGACCTTGAGAAGTATGTGACCACAGTGGTGGAGGAACCCATGAATAATGCAGGAAGAGAGGCCTTCAGGAAGAGTCAATAAAATACCAAGTGAATAATCTTTGACTCAATCAAAGACAGTATAATGCCTGCAATGACTTCGCTAATGACTGCCAAGGACTGTATGGATACCTTGGTGAATCTATATGAGAAATAGGCTCCAAGTCAGAAGAGAACACTTAACCACAAGACTAAGTATTTGAAGATTGAGAAAGGTGAATTAGTGGCATCTTTATGTTCTAGGATAGCCCAGATCAGATATCATCTTTTGGTCATAGGGATGACAATGGATGATGATGATTTAGTGCATGCCATTTTTTACGGTATTCCTTCTTCATGGGAGACCTTCTTATCCAATGCAAGTGGGAGAGAGATTCATCCCACTTTTGAGAGGTTATGGCATGATTTCCTTTAAGAGGAGAGTTGCACATCTACCAGGAGCGAGCCAATGAAAGAAGAGCACTCAGCTTTAGCATCAAGATTCAAGGGAAAGAAGAAAGACACTTTCCAGAAAGGCTCTCAGAGGAAGCCAAACACCAAAGGTACATTCAAAGGCAAGAATATTGATACATCTACAATTAAATGCTTTAGTTGTAATAATTTGGGTCATTTTGCTAAAGATTGTTGGTTTAGAAAGAAATATCCAAGGAAAGGGAAACATCATGCCTCAACTGATAAGGATGATGAATCCAAAAGAAATAAAAAAAGTCCTTCTAATGAGAAAGAAAATGGAAAATAATATTACTTGGTTTCTGCCTTATCCAGTTTAGTTTTCACGGGGCCAAAAACTTGGTTAGTAGACAATGGTGCATCAAAGCACATGACAAGGTTCAAGGAGATCCTCTCAGATTTCGAGAAAAATATTTTGCAGAGCATGTTGAGCTTGGGGATGACAAATGTTACAATATAGAGGGAGCATGCTTCATCTCCTTCAGATTGGAATATGGGGCTAGACTTCATATTGATGAATTATTATATGTTCCAAGGCTCAAGAAGAATCTACTATCAGTTGCAACCCTTGAGGAAAAGGGATATTGGGTGATCCTCAAGGACAGAAAAGAACTATTATGAGCTAAAGAGAGCCGCTTAAGTACAATAGAACCCATTGGAACTCGCAGTGGCGGACTGTATGTCATGTCAGGACAGTCAGTTAAGGCATTGGCTCATGATGCAACTAGCTCCAGCGAGTTATGGCATAGAAGACTTGGACATGTTCATTACAAAGCTCTTCTAGATCTATAGAACATGGTATGTGGCATGCTAGGTAAAAGTATAAAGAAATCATTTGCTCAGGGAATCTTAGATATGGTTCATTCTGATGTGTGTGGTCCCATGTCATCTCTCGCACTCAGTGGTTGTTTGTATTATGTCATTTTTATTGATGATTACTCAAGAAAATGTTGGATATATTTTCTTAAAGATAAAAGTGACACATTTGATAAATTCAAAGAGTATAAAGCCGTTATTGAAAAGAAGACAGGGAAACACATCAAAATCCTTAGAATAGACAATGGAGGAGAGTTTGAATCTCTTCTGTTTGAGGATTTCTGCAAGTCAGCGGGAATCAAGAGACAGTTGGCCGTGCCATATAACCCTCAACAAAATGGTGTTGCTGAGAGGAAAAACATGACTATTTGTGAGGCAACGAAAGCAATGATGTTTGACCAGGATTTGCCAAATTCTTTATGGGAAGAATCTACCTCCACCGCCATGTATGTTCAGAACAGGTGTCCACATGCTATCTTGAAAAACAAGACTCATGAAGAGGTATTCTCAAGGATCAAACTTGAAGTAGGGCATCTAAGGATATTTGGGTGTCCTATGTATATTCATGTCCCTAAGGAAAAGAGGACAAATATGGAACCCTCGAGAAAGAAAGGGATTTTGTAGGGTACAATGAGAAATCCAAGGCTTACAGGATTTATGTACCATGTCAGAGGAAAATCGAGAAAAGAAGAGATGTGAATTTCCATGAGGAAGATGCATTTAAGAAATACAAAGAGCTTCAGAAGGAATCAGAAGTAGTTCAATCAGCTTCACCCTCTTCTAAAAATGAAGATTCAGATGATCAGAGGGAGGAACCTCACGAAGGTCCAAGTAATGAGCCCTTAGAACTTGCTGAAGTGTTAGAAATAACTCTTGAAGAACCTCTAGCCAAAAGGAATCCAAGGTGGCTTAAAGAAATAGTGCAGGAAGCAGAAAGGATAACTACTCCCAAAGGAACTTTCATGGAAAGGAAGAGGCCTCATAGGTTTGGAGGCTATGTTGCATGATGAGAAAAATTAGTGATGTCGAACCCTCTTCATTTGAAGAAGCAGATAAATTACAAGTATGGAAGGATGCCATGCTTGAGGAATACAGGTCTATTATAAAGAACAATGTTTGGGACATTGTGTCGAGGCCAAAAGACAAATCAGTGGTTTCTTCCAAATGGATCTATAAGATCAAACATGCAGTTGATGGAAGTGTGGAAAAGTTCAAAGCAAGATTTGTAGCCAGAGGCTTCACTCAGAAACAAGGAATCAACTATGAAGAGACTTTTTCCCCTATATCCAGGTATACCTTCATTCAAACTATTATTTCTTATCTCCCATTCTTGGTTGGAAGCTACATCAAATGTATGTAAAAACAACATTCTTGAATGGAAAGATTGAACATGAGTTCTTTGTGGAACAACCAGATGGTTTTGTACTGCATAACAAAGGCACTCATGTATGCAAGCTAAGGAAGGCCTTGTATGGTCTTAAGCGGGCTCTCAGAGTTTGGTATGACAGGATTGATGGCTTTCTTAAAAGCCTGGGATTTCAGAAAAGTGATGTTGATGCAAATCTGTAATTCAAGGTAAGAGGTAACCAACCTGTTATACTAATCACGTATGTTGATGATCTCTTTATAACAGAAGATGAAGGGCTAATAGCCTGGTATAAGAGGGATCTAACCTCAGAATTCGAGATGAAAGACTTAGTCTTGATGCATTACTTTC
>JASDQU010307288.1:97459-114576 GCA_032191745.1 Picea mariana
GATGTGAAAGAGGGTGAGGGAACAACTTCCTATCCCTCTCCCTAGCCTTCCACTCATGCACAAATGTGTGCATCTCGAATTGTCACCACTCCGCCTCCTCCCTCTCTCGTTGTCGTCATCTTTGATTCACATAAAAATATTTTTAGGCACACACACACACACACACACACACACACACACATATATAATTGAAATTATAAAACAAATACATATATACATGACATGTATTTACAAAAAAAATATTTTTTTTTGCAAAAAAACATTTAAAAGCAATCGTTGTGCCACCAACAGAACATACACCCTAAGGTTGGTGTGCTATATCAAAAAAACAATATTGCTAAGCGGTGCATCACATAGAATGATACACATCGACTCAATGCTTTTAACTTCTTCCATTCAGTGCTTTTAACAACACCGATTTATTTTGTTAATAAAGACACACCACAATGCTTAAATTTATAGCATGCAAATCCGCGGTTCCCTTTGTTAAACTGAAAGCACCGGTGTGCCATGTCTACCAGAGCATCGATATGTTGTCTACCAGTGCGTTGTATTATCAACGCACCACTGACAAGCCTTACAAAAGATGAATCACGCTGTTTATTTTTCAAAAAATGTCACGATGTGTATATTTAACATTTACGTACCAGTACACAACATCTATTTACACACCGCCACAGACTGTAGCAGTGCACCTACTAAGTCGCACTGCTCTAATTGGTTATTTAGAATTCACCCTGGTATCGTTGGACTGATGGGCACTGCTAAGCTAAAATAAATTATCGCAGCTGAAGCAGTGTGATGTATTACTATTAATGCACCAGTACCACCATGATAGTGTCGTACTGATGTTTTGTATCACGATGCATTGTAAACGATAAAGCACCAGAAACGAGGCGTCCAATGAGACTCCTTGCTATGAAAATTCGAGAAATATATGTCCCGATGTGTTTCTGTATACAGTACATGTGCATTGGATTAAAATGGTTGCACCGCTACATTAAATTATATAAATTGTTATGTTAGCAATATCATTAGTTAAGTGAACTTTACCAGTGCATAATGTTCAATGACACCGATGTGATTTATTCGGTGCATGTTGTTTTTATTATAAAGCATGGCGGTGCATTTGAACATTGACACGTTGGTGTGTTATGTTTTAGGTATGCCCCAGTGTGGTTGGTTAAAGTTGGTGCACAGCTACACTAAATTTTATATATATCATTGAGCTAGTGGTGCGGTTAATGAAGTGAAATGTGTCGGTGCGGGTAGAATCATATTGTGCACCTATTATGGGGCATTTTGAAGGATGTACCGCTTTGTCTTTTAATAATTTATCACAATGTGTTTTCTTAAATGACTTCGGTGCATAAATATATGAGGCACACGATGACAATGCTCACTGTGAAATTAGCATAGTATGCACCTCTTCGGGGGGAGCCGAACCATTCATGCGCACTGTGCGAAATTGAAAACAAATGCCAAATTTCAAGCTAAATTATAATTTTGATTGGATGAAAATGCAAATAGGAAGGTAATAAATAACTTACCCGGTCTCTTCTGTCCTAAGGAGGCATGGTGGCATCGTTGAGATAAAATGAAAATTCCTGGTAATTTCCAAAATTTGGAAAAGTGTGTAATCCACTAATGTAGTTATCCAAGTCGGTGTAGAGCACCAGAAACAAGGCCTCTTAGGAATAAAGATGAGCATTAGTGCTTACTTGAAGTTTGGATGCACGAGATGCACTGTAACAATGAAAATCGGTTTGGTAATTTTTTTTATTTGCCCTAATGCGAGGCACTTGCCAAAAGTTAGGCACATCGATGCGTAATGTTCAACGACACTGGTGCAATTTATTCAATGCACGTATTTTTATTATAAATCATGGTGGTTAATTTGAACATTGGCACACCAATGCATTATGTTTAGTGTACGCCCTAGTGCATTTGATTAAATTGGGTGCACTGCTATGTTAATATTTATATATCATTGAGCTAGCGGTGCAATTAATGAAGTGAAATGTGTCGGTGCATGTAGAAGCCCATTGTGCATCAGTTTCATGGTGCACTTGCTTGAACGACATTGGTGTGTATATATATTATACACATCAGTGGTGGTGCTCACTACGAATTTAACACAGTACACATCGCGTCGAGACGAGTCAAATCGTTCAGGTGCACTGCGCAAAATTGTAAAAAATGTCAAGTTTCAAGATAATTTCTAATTTTGATTGGGTGAAAATGAAAATAATAAGGTAATAAATAATTTACATGGCCTCTTATGTCCCGAGGAGGCATGGTTTCACCATTGAGAGGAAATGAAAATTCGTGGTAATTTCCAAAATTTGGAAATGTGTGGAATCCACCAATGGAGCTATCCAAGTGAGTGTAGAGCATTGGAAACGGAGCATCTTAGGAAAAAAGGTGAGAACTCGTGTTTTCTTGAGAGTTTGGAAGCATGGTATGCACTATAACAATGAAAATCGGTTTGATAATTTTTTTAATTTACCTTACCGCAGTGTTGTTGATGATAGGTAGGTGCATCGGTGCGTAATGTTCAACGACACCAGTGTGTTGAGGAAAACATATGAATTTATCTTACTCAATCATTTTTGAATCTTGATTGGCTAAGGAAAGATAGTCGGGAATGTTACCCTATGTTTATAGCCTCAAAACGTGTTTCCTAATCCGCAAGTATTAAATACAAGGGCTTAGGATGATTTTTTTAAATAAAAGATGGTTGCAAAATATAACATTTTTATACAATTTTCTGAATATATCAGATTGCAAAAGTAAATGGAGATCAAAATCAAAAATACCAAGTCACATATTAACACAGATGAGACATAATAGAAATCGCTTTATTTCATTCCATGAAATCAAAAGAATCGTTCTCTTTACAAAATCCATGTGGGGGCATGGACCAAGGTCAAACTTAGATATCCCCGATGAAAACCATACAAAAGGACTCTGACAAGAAGAAGAAACTGAACTTTAAAATCTAGATCAGCTTGCCACAAACTGTTGCCCACTTGACTCTGCACAATATCCTTTATCAGTCATGAAATTTAATTCATAAACAAACAAGTCTACACAGACTATCAAAGATAGATCAACACCTCTGAAACAAGCATCTGAATGATATGGTTAACTTTGAACCTTGTTGTCTACAATAGGACCATGTTGTCATAAAAGAGAATTAGGCTTTTGATGAATTGAAGAATGAATGAAAATTGAACTATCTCAATAAAACTCAAGAGCAAACCTTAGTATGCTTTCTCCTTCTATTATCCCCTTGTTCTTCCTTCTCATTTGGATTTTATGCATTCCAAATTAGTTGAAGTAGTTCAACTACCTCATTTAGTCAAGTTAACTAAAACTCAACTAACTTTTAGTTTAGGGGAAGAATTAATAATAATAATAACAAAGGGTCTTTTATTAAATAAAAACTAGTAGGTGGGACCCCGTGTGACTCCCTTTAATTTATTAACAAGAAGAAACATAATAGACAATCAATCAAACACATCCCTCCTTGTGGATCCCATAATCATTTCAACAATTTGAAGTTTAAATATCATTTATATTTCAAATTATATCAAAAAATGTAAATATCCACAATATCCAAAAATGGTTTATTGTCCAAATCTTTCAGCAGTCCACTGTCCTTAATAAATCAATAATAAAACATAATCAAAAACCGTATTTTCCACTTTGAGAGGAAATTTTTCCTTTGTTGTTGCTATCCCATTTTGACTTCCCTTAATTAGCCTTAGGTTGTGTAGAACCTTGAGGCTTAATCTCACTAATGACATGGGAACAATCATCTCTCAAGTGCATACAAGATGGTATTGACTTGGTTGAGTCACTTGAAGGAGAGGAGGGGGCGGCAACAACTTTTCCTTTGTCATGCATATGGTGGGCTTCGATTTTGATTCTTTTTCTTGCGTGGGAGGAATGTACAGGTGAGTGTGCAGGGGAAATCTCAACATTTGGGTTAACAGGTGGAGGAGGAGGAGGTAAAGACAATTTTTTCCAACCACAATGGTGGGATACTATTGGGTGAACAATCTCCTGCCATCCGTCATTCTTAGGAATTTTAGGTTGCAAAGAAACATGAGGGGGCACAGGGATACCAGGGACATGTTGTGGCTGGAAAGGAGGCCTCTCTATCCTAGGCTAGACTATCCCTTTTCCAATCCAATTGAAAAATCCAGCTTGAAAGATTTGGTTTAACTCTTTAGGATCGACATCGAAATGTATTGAGAATCTGGGCCTTCTAGGCCCTCTGTTCCAGTTCCCTCTGCCCCTGTTATTTCGGCCATGACTTCCTTTGCTGAAGAAGCTCATCCTGTATGCAACAATTATTAGAAACTAGCTCTTTAAACATACAATACATAACATTCTCTTAATATCAAACAAAGTTTGGCTCGACAATCACATCAGACCCATGCAATCCAATCCATAAAATTTATTTAATAATTGTCAAATGAGCAGGGGGTGAAATAGGGTTTAGGGATATCTGAGGGGATTGTATTGAGTGAAAAAGTGATATCATGACCGGGAGTGAGAACACGATTACTTCTCGACAATTCATTAAACAACTGACTGTGCAACAATTCCAAAACATATCAGTTGTCATCTATCTCTGTGTTGTTTTTTTATCGTTGTCATACAGAGTTTTAATTTAAATTTAGTGAACAGGGCATGCAAAATGAATTTGGGATCGTGAGGGGATTTATAATGAGTGAAAAAGTGAGAAAATGAGAGGGAATTAGATGGATATTGTTCAATAAATAAATTAAATCAATCAACTATCATAACTTTGTTTCAAATTTAATCCAAAAAACATCCACTTCCAAGACCAAAACATTCATTGTTCCTCAATTGCATACAAACTGCTTGTTGTCTCAATAACAATTTAATTTCCCATAAATATTAAATTTATAACAGTCTATGTATTATAACTTATGCAAACATTTCTGATTCAACAGTACTGCATGCTCTAATGTCGATCTCTTTCTTTTTTAAAACAAACAAAACATGCACAACAATCTTTGTTATCTATGCCCAACATTTATCCTTGGTAATCAATAATAGACCCAGGATAACAATCAACAATCATTGTCCTTTAACAAAAATTAGGCCCAATTTATTTACCCACAAGTTCCTTTTAAATCATGGATAGACTTAAGAGCATGCGCGAGGAACCAATCATATACACAGGTCTCTATCATATAATTAACACAATCTTGAATCGACAACAATAGTCAACCCCAAAACATAACCCCGATCTTGATCTCTGTGTGAATTAAAATATATAGACTTCCTTTTAAAACAAATGATAGTCTGCATGATGATTCCCATAATATGTATGAAGAGAACAAAACTAAATGACACACAGGGATCTCTATTAAAATTTGACAGAACCATGATCGAGATTGGTGAAACAATCATTCACACAAGTGTATTCTTGTCTTTAAATAAAATCATGGTCATGTTGGGAAAGGGCAGCTCTCGGGCGGTAGGAACCATATATTTTCTTTCTTCTCTGTTCAAATGAATTCATCACGGAAAGAACACATAGAGATTCGACCAAGAGGATGGGTTTGAAACGAGGGAGCCTGTCTTTAAACTTCCACAATCATTAAAATGATAACCCAAAACTTGACAAACCTCAGAAGGTGCCTGAGGAAGGTAGAGGCAAGTCAGAGTCCAAGTCAGGCTCTTTAAAAATTAAATGCAAAGAGGCAACGAAAACTTGCTTGTCTTTTAAAAAACACAGAGAGATAATGGTCTTTCATATCCTCATATCCATTTACCATCGATTAACACCCACAGGCCACAATATAATCTTGAAAAAGAAAAGCAGTGAGCCATGCTCCTTTAAAAAAAACAACACAGTCCTTCGACTTATAACTCCAATCTCTTGACACAATCATAAGTGAATGCCCGAGTGGAGAATAAATCAATTTGAGCTAACCAATCCAGACACACACGGATGTCACTAACACTTTTTTGCAGAGAGGGTTAATTTAAACAATGATAGGTACTCGAAAACACATAGAGATAATGCCTCTTTCCAACACCCATGAAGTCAGTAACTATCGAAAACAATTGATAGTGAGGCCTCATAACAATCGTCTTTATAGCAGGGGTGAGAGGAGTGAGTGTGAAAAATCTTCGCAACTCATATCCATTCAATACATACACGGGCATGTATTAAACATTCGGGGCTAACCAAGATTGAACTTGTGGAAAACTTCTAGTGAAATGACAGTAAATAATGGGCCATCAACAACAGCTCGGGGCTTAGACAAAAGAAACACACCACTGCAGATTGACGCATTGCAACTTGGGTAAGGATTACAACAACGACCGAGAGGGAAACGAGTTGACAGCCACTGAAATACAAACTAGTGGTTAAAACCCTTCAACCATAAAACATAGAGCTCATTGCACCACTCTCACCGTTATTTCACAGAGAATCATCATAAAAAAACAAGATGACCAATAAATAACCAATGTGCACCCATTACTTTGCTTGAAAATGCCAATATTTCGCAGTAATCACAGAGAACCCAGAACACAATATTTACACACAATCAAAAACTCAAGAAAACACAGAACCCATGCATTCCTGAGCCACCATTTGATTCATAATACAGAGAGTCCATCATGGATGGAAAGCTAAGAACCATACCTGTGAGAAAATCGCTTCAATGACAAACTGGTCGAGTTTTCCCCTTCCAATCCTAAAAACGTGGAGCTTTCACAACCAACGGAGCAACAATGCAACAATGTTAGGTTGACAGACTCAAGGGAGGTTTGGAGTGACGTGCAATAAATACACGTCTCTTCCGTACCTGGACTTATTCAATTCCATGTACGAGCCAACCCACTAGCATAACATACACCATTAACATTAAACCATATCCAATGCATAATTCAATGCAATATCCATCGTAAATATTTGATACCATATCATTTTCATAGTGTGCCACCCGAATTTCATACCCATATGTTAACCTCTTGTCATAACTCCATACGATAATCACATATCAATGTTACTATGTGTGCCTCCATTCAAATCTTTAATAAAAATTACATATCCCTCAACCAAAACACATAGAATAATAGCTAGGACCAACACTTGTATCCATTTATACATTCATTTGAAGTTTACATGTAGCCTTTTACCATGGCCTTAGGATTAATACATAGTTCCTTTATTTTTGTTTTGAGCTAGCTCCCATTTATCATCTTTTGCATAAATCATATATGATATAGTAATCAAGGTTATAACATAGCACCTGTAAACAAGATGATCCTCATGCCCATGGAATTGTTATGTGTCACAATTAAATACCAACAACATTTAACAACAATGCATCAACCACCCATTTATCACATCAAATGAAACCAAGACTGCATCATCAACTACATAGGACTGTGTAGGCAACATCATAAAATCAACAACAAATAACCGTAACATGTATATTTTTGCACCTCTAGTCTACAAGGGGGTCCCACCTACTAGTATTATATTATTATCATAATTAAATAATAGTGCTTTAGCAATCCTTTGTGGGCGGAATTCATCGTTGCAATTTTAATCGTCAACAAACTGGCGAATCCACAGGGAAATCTGTTTCTAACAAATTAAGAACTCAAAATGTCTAGTTTTGCAGAACAAACATCAGATCAAGAAGATATACATTAAAATGATTATGCAACAGGGGGAAGTGAGCAGATTTAAAGGGAAAATGACCGGGAATTTGGGAATAACTCATGGAAAGTGTTAAGTATGAGGGGGTTTATCCCTATAAGAATAATCATTCGATTAATCATAGTGAAGCTTTATTGATTTCAAGGAGAATTTTTGTATATATATATATATATGCTCTTTTGAATCTTGAAATGGATGGAAGAAAAGAAAAGCAGAAGAGGGATAAAACCAACTATCTTATAAAACAACAGTTGAAGCATATAACAATTTCAATGATGCTTTCAAGGGGACCATCATGACAGTTGTGTAACCTGATTGTTATTTATTAACAATACTTTGCATAATAGCGTCGTTGTGTCAAAACTGATCCAACATTTTATTTTGACAAGAAATGAAGTCAAATAAAAACAAATAGCAAGAAAATGATATAGCAGAAATGAGACAGTAGAATTGAAATAAGCAGAAATGTAATAACAAAGATATAAAATCGAAGCAAATAAAACAACCTATAATACAGAAACATTCCATACAACGTTGAAAATTTTAAGTTGGTTCCACATAGTGTTTTAAGTGGGAACCATTGGTGTTGTAGGAAAACAATCGCTCTTGTAAGTTCTTTAGGATGTAAGAATTTGCGCCCAAGACAAAAGCGATCTTAAAAGGACCCATCCATAATTTTTGGAACTTTGAATTCCTTCCTCTATCAGCATGATCTGAATCCCATAGCAGTACCTTCTCATTAACTTTAAATTTGACAGCCTTGACACTTTTGTTGAAATATCTTTTAACAGTCTGTTGTCTTCTCTTTATATTATCCAAGGCAAACGTCCTTTGTTCCTCTAAATCCAAAAGTGCATTCATTGTTTGAGAAACATTGGAAGAATTTAATTCTTCAACCTGTAGCATTAAACTTAGAGAAGAAAGTTCCAACTCGATAGGCCGAATGGCTTCTTGATCGTAAACAAGTTGGAAAGGAGTGCAACCAGTGCTCACCTTGGTGGTAGTGAAATTTGCCCAAAGGGCGTAAGTGAGGAGAGTGTGCCATTGACGAGGCTTATCTTCAATGACCCTCTTGATAATTCTAACCAGATTCTTGTTGGTAGACTCGACCTTCCCATTACCTTGGGGATAATAAGATGATGAGGTGAAATTTTTAACCCCCAATTTAGCTAAAAAATGAGTATGCTTAGCAGAAATAAAAGCGAGACCATTGTCTGTAATAATTTCCAAAGGAAGATAAAATCTGGAAAAAATATTAGTTTCAAGAAAAGATATCACCTGCTCATCCTGCGAATGCTTAAGAGGGACAGCTTCAGTCCATTTCATAAATTAGTCTGTAGTTGTCAAGATAAAAACTTGCCCTGTTGAACATGGAGGATTAATAGGACCAATAAAGTCCAAACCCCATTTTGAAAAATGAAAGTCAGGGAGGACAAGTTGCAAACGCATAACAAAAAGACATTCTTTCCCAGTAAATTTCTAGCACTTGTCACGATATCTCAAAAAATTATAAGAATCACGAAAGATTGAAGGCCAATATTACCCTTTCCTAATAATCTTAAAAGCAATGGTTTTAGCAGAAAAATGACCTCCTACATGAATAACAGAATTCGAAGAACCACGAGTCTCTTGCAACAATTTATGTGCTTCCTCATTGTTCACACAATGAAGTAACATACCATTGGCATATCTTCTATAGAAGAAGTCTCCTATAATGACGTATCTAGCAAATTCGAGGAGGAGCCTTCTTCTTTGATGAGTGTCTAAGTTATCTGGACATATTTGATTTTTCAAGTAATATACCAGATCTTTATACCAAGGATGTTTAGACACAGGAAGGATTTGATTGTCAATGTAAAACAATGTTGATAGAGAGCTATCTTGTTCATCAATTTCTTTACTCATTTCAGCATGCTGAGCTAAGTGAAGGGATAAGTCACATCCCTTGATAGTTTTAGAAGTCATGATGGTTAGATCATGCTCCTCAATCTTAGCAAGCCAATGTGCAAGCTTTCCTGAAAGATGGGTCTGTGAGAGTAAACACTTGACAACACATAAAGGGACTTTTACTAGTGTATGTTTACCTAAGATGAAGTGGCGAAATTTTTCAATAGCTTTAACAAGAGCGAAATCATGCTTTTCAATAAAAGAATATTTAAAATCATCATATGACAAGATTTGAATCATGTAAGCCATTGGTTTTTCATTACCTTGGTCATGGCATTGCAAGAGGATAGAAAAAACTGCTTCCTCTGTGGCATTAGTATATATCATAAATGATTTCTCAAAATCTGGCTTCGCCAAAACCGGTGCGGAACAGATTGCCTTCTTGATCCCTACAAAAGAATTTTCGACATCATCTGTCCAAAAAAAGGAGCGATCTTCCTTAATAATATTATGAATTGGGTTGACCATTACAACAAAACCAAGAACAAACCTACAGACAAAGTTAATAACACCCATAAAGGCTTGAACCTCCCTCTTGGAAGTAGGAGCAGGAAGATTTAGGATAGCAGCAATCCTTTCGGGATCTATGCTTATTCCTGAATCCGAGACAATGTGTCCAAGGAGCTTTCCCTTGGTAACGCCGAAAATAGACTTAGAAGGATTTAAAGAAATTCCAAATTTCCTACATCGCATGAGAATCTTTCTAAGATGACTAAAATGATCCGATCGGTTTTTAGAATACACAGTTAAGGCATCAAGATAAATCTAAATAATTTTGTCGATCAAATCGTCAAAAGCTATTTGCATATCCCTTTGAAAGGTGGAAGTTGCATTAGATAATCCAAAAGGCATACGTTCATAAGAAAAAGTGCCCTAACGAGTAATAAAAGTGGTTTTATATTTATCTATCCTTTTCACCTTGATTTGATTGTAATCATAAAAACCGTCAAGTAAGGACATCATTTGTGACCCTGCAACTTGTTGCAAAATCATTTCCATATTAGGGAGAGGAAAATGGTCTTTAACACTAGCCCTATTCAATGTGCAAAAATCAACACATAATTTGATCTGACCTGTTTCTTTCCGAACGGGAATCAAATTAGAAACCCACTCAGAATATTTAACAGGGAAAGTTATCACAACCTTCAATAGTTTTTCCAACTCCTTTCGAATAGTTGCTTCCAGTGCAGGGTTAATGGGTCTTTGCTTTTTCCTAACTAGTTTTATGCCTTCTTGGATAGGAATGGCATGTTATATAATAGTAGGATCAAAACCACAAAGATCCTCATAAGACCAAGCAAAAACATCTTGAAATTCACCAGGCAACTTAGTGAACTTCAATTTTTCTTCATCAGAACATGAGCACCTATTTTAATGTTCTTTAGAGACTCGGGTGTTCCAATGTTCAAGGAAATGGTTTCACCCACTTTCCTTTTTTACTCCTCTTCTTTATGTTTTTCTTTGTTGCTTACATCACTCGATGAAAATGAACTTTCTAGAGGAGTCAATCCCTTGGGAATTTTGTTATCTTCCGTTGATATAATTTCCTTAGGCTTATAAGGTTCATTTTGGATGAAAGCACATATGCTCTCATCACTAGGGAATACCTACCATGACTCTACATTGTCAGGGATATGCAGACGATACAAATATTGAAAGGTGCAATCAGGTATTTGTGGAAGAAGTTATCGAGTAGGAGAGGCTGCAAAAATAGCTAACATGTCAGCCATTGAATTCAATTCCCTTTTAACATGAGTGATGTTGAAAGATAGAAAGTTCGAGATAAGTGCCCAAACCATTTGGGTGTAACGTTTCATAAACTTGTTGCTAGGAGAATATATCTTAAGTACAAGGTTTACAACAAGCTCAGAATCCCAAAAAACTGTAAGGTGACCACAACCTAGATTATAGGCATTTTCAATGCCTAGCAGTAATGATTCAAATTCAGTGACATTGTTTGTGCAAGCAAACTCTAACCTATAGGAAAAGTTATGAATTTTACCCACATGAGAGTACAAGATAATACCAGCTATGTTTCCTTCATTAGAGCATGAACCATCAAAGTGCATATGCCACATCCCATCCTCTATGTTGATTTGTTCCAAGGCAGTGTTTTCCTCATATGCAAAGATGGAGTACACTCCTAGGTCATCCTCGATATAATTAACATTAGGTTGTGGGATGCTTTCTATGTAAGGTGAAATTCTCCCCTCCCTTAGGACTATGATGTTTTTACCATTCCGAGGAATGGATAAGTGTGTCACGTCGAGTGAGAGGTATCCACCCATCAAATCTTTCCAATCTCTTCCTAAGATGATCGAGTAATTACTCACTAGCATATCAATTACCTAAATATTAAGGGTTGTCCTTATTTCAGGATGCGCACACAAAACCAATGTCACGCCCTTGATTTCACTTATGGTCGTTTGTTGTAAACAATTATAAGAGAGCATGCTTCTAGCATTTTCATTTGTACAAGGAAAGCCTAGCTCTTCCATAATAATATTCGTCATTACACTTGGGCCCGAGCCACTGTCAATGAGACAACAATGGGCTATTTTGTCCATAATATTTACAAAAATAAAAAACGGGGGTTTTTTTACACGGTGCCTAAAGTTATGTACACCTACTTTATTTATAGTTGGATCCTCTTCATCTACCTCTTCTGATAGGTTGGCTACAATGGAAGCTTTTCCTTCCATAAAAATTTTCAGATGCTTTTGTTGCTCAGGGATGGAAACCATGTCTAGGAGAGTAACTTCAGCTTTAATATTAGCCAATTGATTGAGAATGTTGTATTTATAAGAGGGAAGAGGGGAGGTAGTTCATTGACTATTAGGATCTTTAGAAACTTGAATAGTCGCAGCTAGTGAAGATGAGCTTCGGCTTGAAGAAGTGCAAGGAGGATCATATTTACCTTTTGGAGCATAGGATTTATTCCTAGTATTTATGATTATAACATCCTCTGGATCTGCAAAGTCTAGGACAACAATAGTAGTTTTAGGTCTTTTACCAAAGATTTTATCTCTGGCACTCTTCTTTACTTCACATGTACTTTCCTCATGGTGTTCCTCGCAAAAGTTACACCAACTACAAGGCATGATAGCTTTAGGTTGAAAGTTATTTTCATTCATATTCTTAAAGGGTGTGAAGAAGAAGATAAGGCCCCAGGGGTAAGAGAGGGGACATTTCCTTTCCGCTCATAGGCTATCATTCGATTATTCATGTCTTGTACAAACTTTAAGAGGGCAAACATATCCGTCTATTTAATTGAGTCTCCCTTAGGAAGACCTGTTCTTTCGAGTTGTTCTTCATACTCTAAACAAGTATGCAGAGTGGAACCAAGGTTATCAATGGCCTTTTCCTCAAGCCTATGATGGTAGGGGGAAGTTAAAGCATTATAATAATGCATAAAAATGACTTGGTTATGAGGGTGAATGAGTTTAGGGATTTGGCTGTATAATTTGGTGAAACACAAGCTAAAAGACTTCATAGTTTCACCATCCTTGTAAGCGATGTTATTGTACTCTCGTAACTGCTCGGCTGGGCTTTTGAATTTCCCATAGGTAGACTTGAACCAATAGACTAACTCCTCCCAAGTAGAAATAATCTTAGGAGGAAGGTCAAAGAAATCGACTGCAACCTTCCCTTCAAGGGAATTCACAAATAAGCGCATACAAGAGTCATTGTCATTGGCTCCTATGTTGTGACAGGCAATAGAAAATGCCACCAAGTGTTCATTCATAGTGACCGTGTTATTCCCTGAAAACCTAGGGAGATTCTCTTTGAATTTAGGAAGTGGACGAGTAGTAGGTGCTAGGTTAAGAGGGGAGGAAACATGCCACAGAGTAGTTGTAGCATATTCTTCAAACTGAAAAAGCCCATACTTTTTTATGATTTTGGCATGGTTTGTGATAGATTGGACAGGGACTTGATGACTATACTCTATGGAGGAGGTTGGAAATTTATATTTCTTTGCACTCAAATCAAGGGGAAAAGGGGGTGGTATCAAGACAACAAGCTCCACCCCAAGCAACCTAGGCATTAAAACGAGCTCACTAAAACCTACCAAACAATAATTTGAGAAGTCAAGAGGAAGAAATCAAAATAAGGTTAAAATATAGGAGGAGAGCACACATTTTATCAATTCATGGAAAACCATGGATATAGGGAAGAATCAACCATTTTTAATAATGTGGATCGTTTCTTGGAACATTAGGGGACTCAACTCTTAGAAGAAACAAAAGTAAATTAAAGAAAGAATTAAAAAGGAAAATCTAGATATCCTGCTCATTCAAGAAACAAAATGCTTGGAGGATTACATTTTTCAATAACCATGAAGATATGGTGGAACACTATGGTGGTTGGGATAAATTCTCAAGGTTTCTCTAGAGAGCTAGCTATATTTTGGAACCCAAACAGTGTATAGTTCAATAACCTATCTACCACAAGATGGTGGCTATTAACACATTTTAGAGAGATCGATTCTAATGCTTTTGGAACCTTAACCAATATATATGAGTCCATGAATACTTTAGAAAAGGAATATTTTTTTAATAACCTCCATGTTATTCCCCCTACAACAAATAATAATCTCCAAGTCATAGTTGTATATTTTAACATGATAACTTTCCTTGAAGAAAAGAAAGGTGATCCCTAAAGGCTAGAGAGCATTAGCGAAAAATTGAGGATAATATTGATGAGCTCTAGTGATTAGATGACATCCCATATAATGCCATTTTCGTTTGGAATAAAAAATGTGGAGGAGTTCATCATATCGTGGGAAGGCTCGATTGGTTCCTCCTTTTGAAATCCCTCTTAGATGAAATAATTGAAATGGAATAACTTATCCTACCAAGAGTTGGATCCGATCACTAGGAAATTATTCTCCACTACTAGCCCCATCAAAGGACAAAAGGAACTCCATTCCACTATGGCAAAATGTGTCTAATTGACACCACTTTCAAATATCTTTTCAAGGAATGGTGGAATCATGTGGATATCCACAAAGGCACCCGCATGTACATATTCTAATAAAAGTTGAAATTCTTGAAAAGCAAGACCAAATCATGGAATACAAGCAATCGTGGAAACATATTTGATAGGAAACAAGATATAGAAGGTCTCATGATCATAAATTAGGAGGAAAAAATGGCCTTGAGCATGAAAGATACCCTTAGAAAAAATAAAAAGGATATTAACAACCAACTTGACATGCAAGCCTGAAAAGAAGAGCTACATTAGTCGTAAAAATCTCACATTAGTTGATTGAAGGAAGGTTACAAAAACACTAAATTCTTCCACAAATTCACCTTGGGACACAAGAATAGCAATAAAATAATGAACCTCAGGGCTACCAATGGACTAAATATATTTGATGAAAAAGAAATGGAAAACAAGCTCAACACTTTTTTAAGGATGAAGAACACAAATCCACAAAAGAATGAAAAATATGTAGGTCCATTGGCCATGATAAATGTGCTTTCCTCTTTTGTATATGTGCTTTAAATACATTGTCTTATAGCATAGTTGGGGTTATTATTGTCTTTCTAAACTCACCCTTTACCTTCCCCAATACAAATCTCATTGTCATTGGTTGCCATGAGTTTCAACTTGCAAATGTATTTGATGGTAGAAGCCATGCAATGATTCAATGTTTTGCCAATTTTACATGAGTTATAAATGAAGAAGAAAAAACACATATGTTTGCAAGCACATGTGGCAATGTGTGTGGGTATTTTCATGGGTTTTAAAACTCTAATTGTTTACTCATTTTCATCCTTTATTTTATCACCAAAACCTTCATTTCATATGCTTGTTGGAGTCATTAAAAACCAAACAAAAATTGTTGTAGCTTTTCTTGTATTTTCACCCATCCATGTGCTAGAGTTTGTTGGCAAACATGAATTGATATTATACCTTATTGTGCTTGTTGTATGAAATGAGTGGTAACAAGGCTTTGATATAAGCATACATAATCCTTGGCTTTGGATTGTCAACATATGAGTTGGGTATTCTTGTAAACAATTACATCATGATAGAACTTGCCCCTTGGGATTTCAGTTGTAGGTCATGATGGGCCATCTTTTGCAAATATATTTAGAGGAAGAAATTTGTGGTGTTTGAGTAAATGAGGAAGATGAGAATGTGAATCATATTTGTCCTTATACAAATTCATGGTTGTATATTACATAACCTATAAATTCCATTTTGAAGAATTGACTAAAGCACAAATTACTATAGATTTTCCTCATCACCTTTCTCATGCTTGTAAATATGAATATTATCCAAGAAGTCATAGTTTTAGCCTACATGTTTAGTTGGGCAATTTGATTGTCTTATTTCATGTATATTTATACAAAGAAGCAATAAATTTATGAATAAAAGATATAGCCAAATTCAATCTAATTCAAGGCTAATTTAGTGTATTGAATGAAGTTGTAACATGGAATTTATATTGTCTAGAAGAAATAATATGTTTTATGAGTGTTATTAGCCTATGGGTAGTTTGGGTAGTTTGATTGTTAGCATTATTAGTATCTGAACAAAAAACATTATGTAATATAGCATTGTTGAATAGAAATAGAAACATGATTTACATCAAATTTATGTTCGCTAAATGATGGTGACAAAACTAACATTAATGTGTATTTAGTATGTTCTGGGTGGAAAATGTTTGAGATTGTTTTCAATGCATTGATTCCATGATGTCCTTTTTGTGACACAAATAAAACCAATATCCTAATACTATTGTATTTAGAACTAAAGGATTTGTGCGGCATACTCCAAATGGTTGTTTAACATGACCTTTTCCTTTATGCACCTTCCTTGACTTCATTCCTATGTTATCACATGTATGTCCATACCTACGCAACTATGTTATATTTCATAGTAAGCTTGCATTCATTATTGTAAGTAGGAAAATAGATGAATGATTACATCACGTATGTGAATGATAAGTTGAGTTTTGAAATGAATGGAGATGGATGAACTCCTTTAAGTCCACCCCTTTACAAACTAAAGTCAAAGATGAGTCATGGTCATGCCACTATCACAATTGAGTATCCTATGTTTGAGAGTGGTGTTCCTTAGTGGGCACAAATCACTCGGCCAAATGGGACCTTTTACTCCTTGAATATGCATGCCTTGATTGAAATACAATGCTATATAATTAACGACGAGGCAATAATATCATTGACTGAGATGGAGTTGGTTTAGTATTTTTTTATTATCATGGATTGTAATGTTTTGATATATTTATGAGCATCCAGTGATAGTGGCGGTAACAATTGATAGTAATAAATATTTCATAACATGTGGTTTTATTTACATATGTATATTTACTTGTCTCTAAAAACTTATGTAGATATTGATTTTTTGAATTATCGGTTATATGTGGTTGAATGGAACAAAATTTTTCATTTTATGAAGATGAAATAGTTAT